>JAWQFJ010007527.1:0-10000 GCA_034096865.1 Theodoxus fluviatilis
TCCAGTAGTTTTTGAGATATAAGCCGTGGAGACGGGACAGACAGACACACACACAGACAGACTAATAAAGTCTGTAGGACCTCCAGTAAACCTGGAGGGATAAAGTCTGTAGGACCTCCAGTAAACCTGGAGGGATAAAGTCTGTAGGACCTCCAGTAAACCTGGAGGGATAAAGTCTGTAGGACCTTCAGTAAACCTGGAGGGATAAAGTCTGTAGGATCTCCAGTAAACCTGGAGGGATAATATCGGGCTCTCCAAGGCACCCTGCTTTGTTCCCGCGGGGCAGTAAAAAAAGGCTGATCTGCTACCGTTCCATCTTACGCATGCTTGCACCTTGTCATACATTGATTTCCACATTTGGACAAGTTTTGATGATATCCCCAGTTTTTTTAGTACACTTCAGAGGCACTGCGATTAACAGAATCGAAGGCTTTCAAATAATCAATAAATGCGACATAAAGCTCCTCTCTTCCACAGCCGTAAACATGTTTTGTTATCATGGCATGCAAGGTGAGAGAGAGAGAGAGAGAGAGAGAGAGAGAGAGAGAGAGAGAGAGAGAAAGAGAGAGAGAGAGAGAGAGAGAGAGGTAGGCCGGCAGGCAGGCAGGCAGGCAGGCAGGCCGCCGGGCAGGCAGGCTGGCAGGCGGGCGGGCAGGCAGGCAGGCAGGCAGGCAGGCAGGCAGGCAGGCAGGCAGGCAGACAGACAGACAGACACAGACTGACAGACAGGCAGGCAGACAGACAGACAGGCAGGCAGACAGGCAGGCAGGCAGACAGACAGACACACACACAGACAGACACATACACAGACAGACACACAGACAGACACACAGACAGACTGACAGACACACAGAGAGACAGACAGACAGACAGAACGACAGACAGACAGACAGACAGACAGACAGAGAGACAAACAGACACACACACACACACATACACACACACACAAACACACAGACACAAAATCACACGGACAATCACACACAGATAGACAGGCAGAAACACACACACACACACATACACACACAAACACATGCACGCACACACACAGATAGACAGAAACACACACACAGACAGAAACGCACACACACACAGACAGAGACACACAGACAGAGACACACAGACAGAGGCACACATACAGATACACACAGACAGACACACACAGACAGACACACAGAGACAGAAACACACAGACAGATACACACAGACAGACACACACAGACAGACACACACAGACAGACACACACAGACAGACACACACAGACAGACACACACAGACAGACACACACATCAAGGTGTTGTAAAGTTTGCAGTTCTCTTTCATACGTGTTTCAACACACGGTACACCCACTAAAACTCGATGTTCTTACAGCTCTATGCGTACACCAACGCCAAACAACCTCCTCGTCGAATTTTCTTTGCAAGTCTCCCCCCAGGCGCTATTCATGAGAGCCGGTCTGGGCGCGCTTTTGAAATCACACACAGAAAGAACCCGACTGTTAAACAGCTGTCGTTTGCATCAGTTTTCAGGCAAGCTTTTCCCTAACACGTTAATGCCTCCACACCTGGACTGCATCAATGCGTCGATGACTGAGGCCTCGCCTCTCCCGTTCTTTCTCGCGCTCTTGCCTCTCTCGTTCTTTCTCGCGCTCTTGCCTCTCTCGTTCTTTCTCGCGCTCTTGCCTCTCTCGTTCTTCCCACTCTCTCTCCTCCACACGCTCTTTCTCGTGCTCTTGCCTCTCTCGTTCTTTCTCGCGCTCTTGCCTCTCTCGTTCTTTCTCGCGCTCTTGCCTCTCTCGTTCTTCCCGCTCTCTCTCCTCCACACGCTCTTTCTCGCGCTCTTGCCTCTCTTGTTCTTTCTCGCGCTCTTGCCTCTCTCGTTCTTTCTCGCGCTCTTGCCTCTCTTGTTCTTTCTCGCGCTCTTGCCTCTCTCGTTCTTTCTCGCGCTCTTGCCTCTCTCGTTCTTCCCGTTCTCTCTCCTCCACACGCTCTTTCTCGCGCTCTTGCCTCTCTCGTTCTTTCTCGCGCTCTTGCCTCTCTTGTTCTTCCCGCTCTCTCTCCTCCACACGTTCTTTCTCGCGCTCTTGCCTCTCTCGTTCTTCCCGCTCTCTCTCCTCCACACGTTCTTTCTCGCGCTCTTGCCTCTCTCGTTCTTCCCGCTCTCTCTCCTCCACACGCTCTTTCTCGCGCTCTTGCCTCTCTCGTTCTTTCTCGCGCTCTTGCCTCTCTCGTTCTTCCCGCTCTCTCTCCTCCACACGCTCTTTCTCGCGCTCTTGCCTCTCTCGTTCTTTCTCGCGCTCTTGTCTCTCTCGTTCTTTCTCGCGCTCTTGCCTCTCTCGTTCTTCCCACTCTCTCTCCTCCACACGCTCTTTCTCGTGCTCTTGCCTCTCTCGTTCTTTCTCGCGCTCTTGCCTCTCTCGTTTTTTCTCGCGCTCTTGCCTCTCTCGTTCTTCCCGCTCTCTCTCCTCCACACGCTCTTTCTCGCGCTCTTGCCTCTCTCGTTCTTTCTCGCGCTCTTACCTCTCTCGTTCTTCCCGCTCTCTCTCCTCCACACGCTCTTTCTCGCGCTCTTGCCTCTCTCGTTCTTTCTCGCGCTCTTGTCTCTCTAGTTCTTCCCGCTCTCTCTCCTCCACACGCTCTTTCTCGCGCTCTTGCCTCTCTCGTTCTTTCTCGCGCTCTTGCCTCTCTAGTTCTTCCCGCTCTCTCTCCTCCACACGTTCTTTCTCGCGCTCTTGCCTCTCTCGTTCTTCCCGCTCTCTCTCCTCCACACGTTCTTTCTCGCGCTCTAGCCTCTCTCGTTCTTTCTCGCGCTCTTGCCTCTCTCGTTCTTTCTCGCCCTCTTGCCTCTCTCGTTCTTTCTAGCGCTCTTGCCTCTCTCGTTCTTTCTCGCGCTCTTGTCTCTCTTGTTCTTCCCGCTCTCTCTCCTCCACACGCTCTCTCTCGCGCTCTTGCCTCTCTCGTTCTTTCTCGCGCTCTTGCCTCTCTCGTTCTTTTTCGCGCTCTTGTCTCTCTCGTTCTTCCCGCTCTCTCTCCTCCACACGCTCTCTCTCGCGCTCTTGCCTCCCTCGTTCTTTCTCGCGCTCTTGCCTCTCTCGTTCTTTCTCGCGCTCTTGTCTCTCTCGTTCTTCCCGCTCTCTCTCCTCCACACGCTCTTTCTCGCGCTCTTGCCTCTCTCGTTCTTCCCGCTCTCTCTCCTCCACACGCTCTCTCTCGCGCTCTTGCCTCTCTCGTTCTTTCTCGCGCTCTTGCCTCTCTCGTTCTTCCCGCGCTCTCTCCTCCACACGCTCTCTCTCGTGCTCTTGCCTCTCTCGTTCTTTCTCGCGCTCTTGCCTCTCTCGTTCTTTCTCGCGTTCTTGCCTCTCTCGTTCTTCCCGCTCTCTCTCTCCTCCACGTGCTCTCTCTCGCGCTCTTGCCTCTCTCGTTCTTTCTCGCGCTCTTGCCTCTCTCATTCTTCCCGCTCTCTCTCCTCCACACGCTCTTTCTCGCGCTCTTGCCTCTCTCGTTCTTCCCGCTCTCTCTCCTCCACGTGCTCTCTCTCGCGCTCTTGCCTCTCTCGTTCTTTCTCGCGCTCTTGCCTCTCTCATTCTTCCCGCTCTCTCTCCTCCACACGCTCTTTCTCGCGCTCTTGCCTCTCTCGTTCTTTCTCGCGCTCTTGCCTCTCTCGTTCTTCCCGCTCTCTCTACTCCACACGCTCTTTCTCGCGCTCTTGCCTCTCTCGTTCTTTCTCGCGCTCTTGCCTCTCTCGTTCTTCCCGCTCTCTCTCCTCCACACGTTCTTTCTCGCGCTCTTGCCTCTCTCGTTCTTTCTCGCGCTCTTGCCTCTCTCGTTCTTCTCGCTCTCTCTCCTCCACACGCTCTTTCTCGCGCTCTTGCCTCTCTCGTTCTTTCTCGCGCTCTTGCCTCTCTCGTTCTTCCCGCTCTCTCTCCTCCACACGCTCTTTCTCGCGCTCTTGTCTCTCTCGTTCTTACTCGCGCTCTTGTCTCTCTCGTTCTTCCCGCTCTCTCTCCTCCTCACGCTCTCTCTCGTGCTCTTGCCTCTCTCGTTCTTTCTCGCGCTCTTGCCTCTCTCGTTCTTTCTCGCGCTCTTGTCTCTCTCGTTCTTCCCGCTCTCTTGCCTCTCTCGTTCTTCCCGCTCTCTTGCCTCTCTCGTTCTTTCTCGCGCTCTCTCCTCCACACGCTCTTTCTCGCGCCCTTGCCTCTCTCGTTCTTCCCGCTCTCTTGTCTCTCTCGTTCTTCCCGCTCTCTCTCCTCCACACGCTCTTTCTCGTGCCCTTGCGTCTCTCGTTCTTTCTCGCGCTCTTGCCTCTCTCGTTCTTCCCGTTCTCTCTCCTCCACACGCTCTCTCTCGTGCTCTTGCCTCTCTCGTTCTTTCTCGCGCTCTTGCCTCTCTCGTTCTTTCTAGCGCTCTTGCCTCTCTCGTTCTTTCTCGCGCTCTTGTCTCTCTCGTTCTTTCTCGCGCTCTTGCCTCTCTCGTTCTTCCCGCTCTCTCTCCTCCACACGCACTTTCTCGCGCTCTTGCCTCTCTCGTTCTTTCTCGCGCTCTTGCCTCTCTCGTTCTTCCCGCTCTCTCTCCTCCACACGCTCTTTCTCGCGCTCTTGCCTCTCTCGTTCTTTCTCGCGCTCTTGCCTCTCTCGTTCTTTCTCGCGCTCTTGCCTCTCTCGTTCTTCCCGCTCTCTCTCCTCCACACGCACTTTCTCGCGCTCTTGCCTCTCTCGTTCTTTCTCGCGCTCTTGCCTCTCTCGTTCTTTCTAGCGCTCTTGCCTCTCTCGTTCTTTCTCGCGCTCTTGTCTCTCTCGTTCTTTCTCGCGCTCTTGCCTCTCTCGTTCTTCCCGCTCTCTCTCCTCCACACGCTCTCTCTCGTGCTCTTGTCTCTCTCGTTCTTCCCGCTCTCTCTCCTCCTCACGCTCTCTCTCGTGCTCTTGCCTCTCTCGTTCTTTCTCGCGCTCTTGCCTCTCTCGTTCTTTCTCGCGCTCTTGTCTCTCTCGTTCTTCCCGCTCTCTTGCCTCTCTCGTTCTTCCCGCTCTCTTGCCTCTCTCGTTCTTTCTCGCGCTCTCTCCTCCACACGCTCTTTCTCGCGCCCTTGCCTCTCTCGTTCTTCCCGCTCTCTTGTCTCTCTCGTTCTTCCCGCTCTCTCTCCTCCACACGCTCTTTCTCGCGCCCTTGCCTCTCTCGTTCTTCCCGCTCTCTCTCCTCCACACGCTCTCTCTCGCGCTCTTGCCTCTCTCGTTCTTTCTCGCGCTCTTGTCTCTCTCGTTCTTCCCGCTCTCTTACCTCTCTCGTTCTTCCCGCTCTCTTGCCTCTCTCGTTCTTTCTCGCGCTCTTGTCTCTCTCGTTCTTCCCGCTCTCTCTCCACCACACGCTCTTTCTCGCGCCCTTGCCTCTCTCGTTATTCCCGCTCTCTCTCCTCCACACGCTCTCTCTCGCGCTCTTGCCTCTCTCGTTCTTTCTCGCGCTCTTGCCTCTCTCGTTCTTTCTAGCGCTCTTGCCTCTCTCGTTCTTTCTCGCGCTCTTGTCTCTCTCGTTCTTTCTCGCGCTCTTGTCTCTCTCGTTCTTTCTCGCGCTCTTGCCTCTCTCGTTCTTTCTCGCGCTCTTGCCTCTCTCGTTCTTCCCGCTCTCTCTCCTCCACACGCACTTTCTCGCGCTCTTGCCTCTCTCGTTCTTCCCGCTCTCTCTCCTCCACACGCTCTCTCTCGCGCTCTTGCCTCTCTCGTTCTTTCTCGCGCTCTTGCCTCTCTCGTTCTTCCCGCTCTCTCTCCTCCACACGCTCTTTCTCGCGCTCTAGCCTCTCTCGTTCTTTCTCGCGCTCTTGTCTCTCTCGTTCTTTCTCGCGCTCTTGCCTCTCTCGTTCTTCCCGCTCTCTCTCCTCCACACGCTCTTTCTCGCGCTCTTGCCTCTCTCGTTCTCTCTCGCGCTCTTGCCTCTCTCGTTCTTCCCGCTCTCTCTCCTCCTCACGCTCTCTCTCGTGCTCTTGCCTCTCTCGTTCTTTCTCGCGCTCTTGCCTCTCTCGTTCTTTCTCGCGCTCTTGTCTCTCTCGTTCTTCCCGCTCTCTTGCCTCTCTCGTTCTTCCCGCTCTCTTGCCTCTCTCGTTCTTTCTCGCGCTCTTGTCTCTCTCGTTCTTCCCGCTCTCTCTCCTCCACACGCTCTCTCTCGTGCTCTTGCCTCTCTCGTTCTTTCTCGCGCTCTTGTCTCTCTCGTTCTTCCCGCTCTCTCTCCTCCACACGCTCTCTCTCGCGCTCTTGCCTCTCTCGTTCTTTCTCGCGCTCTTGTCTCTCTCGTTCTTCCCGCTCTCTCTCCTCCACACGCTCTTTCTCGCGCTCTTGCCTCTCTCGTTCTTCCCGCGCTCTCTCCTCCACACGCTCTCTCTCGTGCTCTTGCCTCTCTCGTTCTTTCTCGCGCTCTTGCCTCTCTCGTTCTTTCTCGCGCTCTTGCCTCTCTCGTTCTTTCTCGCGCTCTTGCCTCTCTCGTTCTTTCTCGCGCTCTTGCCTCTCTCGTTCTTTCTCGCGCTCTTGCCTCTCTCGTTCTTCCCGCTCTCTCTCCTCCACACGCTCTTTCTCGCGCTCTTGCCTCTCTCGTTCTTTCTCGCGCTCTTGTCTCTCTCGTTCTTCCCGCTCTCTCTCCTCCACACGCTCTTTCTCGCGCTCTTGCCTCTCTCGTTCTTCCCGCTCTCTCTCCTCCACACGCTCTTTCTCGCGCTCTTGCCTCTCTCGTTCTTTCTCGCGCTCTTGCCTCTCTCGTTCTTCCCGCTCTCTCTCCTCCACACGCTCTTTCTCGCGCTCTTGCCTCTCTCGTTCTTTCTCGCGCTCTTGTCTCTCTCGTTCTTCCCGCTCTCTCTCCTCCACACGCTCTTTCTCGCGCTCTTGCCTCTCTCGTTCTTCCCGCTCTCTCTCCTCCACACGCTCTTTCTCGCGCTCTTGCCTCTCTCGTTCTTCCCGCTCTCTCTCCTCCACACGTTCTTTCTCGCGCTCTTGCCTCTCTCGTTCTTTCTCGCGCTCTTGCCTCTCTCGTTCTTTCTCGCGCTCTTGCCTCTCTCGTTCTTTCTCGCGCTCTTGCCTCTCTCGTTCTTTCTCGCGCTCTTGCCTCTCTCGTTCTTCCCGCTC
Source organism: Theodoxus fluviatilis (assembly GCA_034096865.1). Lineage (NCBI taxonomy): Eukaryota > Metazoa > Mollusca > Gastropoda > Cycloneritida > Neritidae > Theodoxus > Theodoxus fluviatilis. The sequence goes on from JAWQFJ010007527.1 coordinate 7,098, forward strand.
TCTCTCCTCCACACGCTCTCTCTCGCGCTCTTGCCTCTCTCGTTCTTTCTCGCGCTCTTGCCTCTCTCGTTCTTTCCGCTCTCTCTCTCTTGCCTCCACACGCTCTCTCTCGCGCTCTTGCCTCTCTCGTTCTTTCTCGCGCTCTTGCCTCTCTCGTTCTTTCTCGCGCTCTTGCCTCTCTCGTTCTTCCCGCTCTCTCTCCTCCACACGTTCTTTCTCGCGCTCTTGCCTCTCTCGTTCTTCCCGCTCTCTCTCCTCCACACGCTCTCTCTCGCGCTCTTGCCTCTCTCGTTCTTCCCGCTCTCTCTCCTCCACACGCTCTCTCTCGCGCTCTTGCCTCTCTCGTTCTTTCTCGCGCTCTTGCCTCTCTCGTTCTTCCCGCTCTCTCTCCTCCACACGCTCTCTCTCGCGCTCTTGCCTCTCTCGTTCTTCCCGCTCTCTCTCCTCCACACGCTCTTTCTCGCGCTCTTGCCTCTCTCGTTCTTTCTCGCGCTCTTGCCTCTCTCGTTCTTTCTCGCGCTCTTGCCTCTCTCGTTCTTTCTCGCGCTCTTGCCTCTCTCGTTCTTCCCGCTCTCTCTCCTCCACACGCTCTTTCTCGCGCTCTTGCCTCTCTCGTTCTTTCTCGCGCTCTTGCCTCTCTCGTTCTTTCTCGCGCTCTTGCCTCTCTCGTTCTTTCTCGCGCTCTTGCCTCTCTCGTTCTTCCCGCTCTCTCTCCTCCACACGCTCTTTCTCGCGCTCTTGCCTCTCTCGTTCTTTCTCGCGCTCTTGCCTCTCTCGTTCTTCCCGCTCTCTCTCCTCCTCACGCTCTCTCTCGTGCTCTTGCCTCTCTCGTTCTTTCTCGCGCTCTTGTCTCTCTCGTTCTTCCCGCTCTCTCTCCTCCTCACGCTCTCTCTCGTGCTCTTGCCTCTCTCGTTCTTTCTCGCGCTCTTGCCTCTCTCGTTCTTTCTCGCGCTCTTGTCTCTCTCGTTCTTCCCGCTCTCTTGCCTCTCTCGTTCTTCCCGCTCTCTTGCCTCTCTCGTTCTTTCTCGCGCTCTTGTCTCTCTCGTTCTTCCCGCTCTCTCTCCTCCACACGCTCTTTCTCGCGCTCTTGCCTCTCTCGTTCTTTCTCGCGCTCTTGTCTCTCTCGTTCTTCCCGCGCTCTCTCCTCCACACGCTCTCTCTCGCGCTCTTGCCTCTCTCGTTCTTCCCGCTCTCTCTCCTCCACACGCTCTTTCTCGCGCTCTTGCCTCTCTCGTTCTTTCTAGCGCTCTTGCCTCTCTCGTTCTTTCTCGCGCTCTTGCCTCTCTCGTTCTTTCTCGCGCTCTTGCCTCTCTCGTTCTTTCTCGCGCTCTTGCCTCTCTCGTTCTTTCTCGCGCTCTTGCCTCTCTCGTTCTTCCCGCTCTCTCTCCTCCACACGCTCTCTCTCGTGCTCTTGCCTCTCTCGTTCTTTCTCGCGCTCTTGCCTCTCTCGTTCTTTCTCGCGCTCTTGCCTCTCTCGTTCTTCCCGCTCTCTCTCCTCCACACGCTCTCTCTCGTGCTCTTGCCTCTCTCGTTCTTTCTCGCGCTCTTGTCTCTCTAGTTCTTCCCGCTCTCTCTCCTCCACACGCTCTCTCTCGTGCTCTTGCCTCTCTCGTTCTTTCTCGCGCTCTTGCCTCTCTCGTTCTTTCTCGCGCTCCTGTCTCTCTCGTTCTTCCCGCTCTCTCTCCTCCACACGCTCTTTCTCGCGCTCTTGCCTCTCCCGTTCTTTCTCTTCCCGCTCTCTCTCTCGTTCCTTCTCCTTCCGCTCACGTTCTTTCTTGCGCTCTAAACGTTCTTTCTCTTCCTCTCTCTCTCTCTCTCTGCCTCTCATTTCTCGCCCGTTCTTGTACGTATCTAGTCATTTCCAGACCTTGCAATCCAAGACTGTCAGCCTCCATTTTGTACACATAAAATGGGTCAACCCGCACCAATGGGTCAACCTTGGTTGGCTTCTCTTCCATGTCAAAGTATCACAATATAATCCAAATTATTCAATACTACACTGCTAATCTACGCCCCTTCAGTGCACAACCCCTGCAAATTCCCTACAACAATTAAAAAATTTGACAAGCAAGCAGAACAACGCGCAATTGGCCAATTCAAAAAATAAAACAAAACAACAACCACCAAAAAATAAAAACAAGAAAAAACAGGAACACCAGTACAGATGTATAACGAGGTGTATTGGGCACCCACACAAAATCTCTCACCAGCTCCGGCCCACAGCCGGAATCTCAGGAGCTAACGTACGGCCCCCGCCGACACTCGGTCTACAAACGCTCAAGCTCAAGCGGCCCACGCCGACAGTCTCCACATACATTCCCGAGCATGCAATTGTGAAATCAACTGGACAGATAAGAAAATCACTTCCTTGAGAGCATACACTTCACTCACATATTATTTCACAATCCAAAGCATGCACTTACTGAGCAAAGCAGAACATCAAATAAAACACAGAGCACATAATATCAATCAAAACTTTTTTCACACAACCCAAAGCATGCAAATCAGAAACTCTACTAAATCACCGAGCACATAATATTAATGACCAACATTAGTACACAATCCAAATCATGCACCGTGAACTCACTGAGCAAATCAGGAAATCAACTAAATCACAGAGCATATAATATCAACCAAAACACCATCACACAATACAAAGCACGCAACTGTGAAATCAAAATAAAATTCGAACGTAGAGCATACAAATCTAAAGATTAGCTCGCGCCAAACCTAAATCCAATCAACTTGGTCTTCGAATTACAAATCACAGCCAAATTCAAGCCCTCACACTAAAGGTGAAGTAGGCGGGCTCGCCAGTTGTTACGGACCTGCTAACTGGGCCTCAGGTTAGCCTAGCCCGCACAAATGGAAAAAAACACAAGAAAAAACACAAACACCAGTAC
>JAWQFJ010007527.1:12500-15000 GCA_034096865.1 Theodoxus fluviatilis
ATATCTAAAGGTTCTTTTGATAACTCCAATCATCTGATTGGCCTTGTTTATAGAATATGTGGGTCGAATGACAATTTAGGGTCAAAAGTGACACTCCCAAGTCTCTCTCCTCGTTGCATACACTACAGTAAGATTTAAGTCATCTTTTCCCATTTTCATAGTGTATTTAACACATGGATTATTTTTCCAAGGTGCATTTACCTTACACTTTTCTACATTAAAATATAGATTCCATACATCCGACCACCTCTCCAATCGTTTCAAATCGCCCTGCACCCGGCTACAATTTCTTGACTTATCATAAATCTTCGTGTCATCGGCAAAAACTTTGCACGATGACTGTATCCCTTCTGGTAAGTCGTTTATGAAAACTGTAAAAAGAACCGGACCCAAAATACTTCCTTGTCCCCTGTCTATCACAGTCTGAGAAATCTTCTCACTGTCTGGCAAAAATGAGACACAAATGCTGTCCGGAATACAACGCAATGAGTCAGTCTGCGTTCATGTGGAAGCCATTTTCCCGCCTGCATGTGTTATCACGCGAGCTATAGCGAGAAAGGGGCGTGGCCGTGGAGGGAGATTTCAGCTATTCCGTCAATGGACATCTCAGGGGGGGGGTTTCGAGTTTACGACCTTAACAAACCACTTTGTTTTCAAGCCTTGAATCTGAAAATTTGACACATTCAATCGGACCTAACTTCCAGTTAGTGTGCAAAATGTCAAGGAAATTCGTCCAGTAGTTTTTGAGATATCAGCCGTGAAGTCGGGACAGACAGACACACAGATAAAGTCTGTAGGACCTCCAGTAAACTTGGAGGGATAAAATTCGCTGGCGCTGAACCTCCAGGTTTTGGCATTTAAAAACAAAACAATAAATGCTGTAGGACCTTCAGTAAACCTGGAGGGATAACAGAATGTCTGTAGTGCCACTGTAACTTTTGAAGTAAGTCACACACGGCTTTGTGTACAGGATCACAGGGGTATATCCAAAGCTTGACATCACGTCTTGAACAGATGGAAGTCTTGTGCTTTTGCATCTGCTTCCGCTACCCCATTCCCCACCCTACCCATCGCCACTCCCGACCCCCTCAGCACGCACGCGCCACACACACACACACACACACACACACACACACACACACACACACACACTCACTCACACAAAACGGGAAAAATGCATTTCGCCCTCCCTCACAGACCCTCCCCTCTTTTTTTCCCCAATTACCCCCGTCTTCCATTCCAGATCTCATGTCTGTCACCGTTTCTTATGACGGCTGCATCATTCAGTTGTATGTCCTTTTTTCTCTCTCTGTGTGGTGGTGGTTTTTTCTCTTTACTTTATTATGGCTGCTATGCGAACTGCGCAGTGTGCGAAAGATTTATTTCGAGCCACTTGTATGAATGTGAATTTGTGAATATTAACAAAAATTACACTGTCACAATTTTCGATTCCACGACACTCGTTTTCTCTCTTTCACTGCACAACTATGCCAGACTATTGCCATGTTTACAGTACGTGTTGTGCCTTTGTTCTCAACATATATACGGGATGAGAATACAGAGAGTGTCACCGAGCACATCATACAAGCACGTTGCACCAATAATCTGGGTCAGATCATTTATTTGCTGAATGGCATGGACGCTATCGTCATCCTGCATGTCATAGTGCTGTAGTGGTGAAAACTGAAAAAACAGCAAACAAAAAGGGGAACTAAATACTTGCTTTCAACGTATTTCCATATTTAAAAATAATTTGAAATTAATAAGCAGTTTGGATTTATTTGACACAATCTCCGCTAGTAGCGTGAAAATTACCAAAAGTGCTATCCACTACGCCAGTACCCAAGTACAATAAACTCAAAGAGCGGGAAACAGCGCAAAGCATATGGCGGAGACAAATCGAAATGAACAACTAACCGTATGCACTCTATCACAGTCTGAGAAATCTTCTCGCTGTCTGGCAAAAATGAGACACATATGCTGTCCGGAATACAACGCAATGAGTCAGTCTGCGTTCATGTGGAAGCCATTTTCCCGCCTGCATGTGTTATCACGCGAGCTATAGCGAGAAAGGGGCGTGGCCGTGGAGGGAGATTTCGCCATTCCATCAATCGATTTTGAGGGGGGGTTTCGAGTTTAAGACATAAATAAATCCCTTTCATTTCAAGCCTCGATTTTGAAAATTTGATACATTCAATCGGACCTAACTTCCAGTAAGTGTGCAAAATGCCAAGAAAATCCGTCCAGTAGTTTTTGAGAAATCAGCCGTTAAGAAGGGACAGAGAGACATACACACACAATAAATTACGTCACGGTATTGATGACGTCACATTTCGCAATTTCGTAATTTCCATCAACCGACTATTTAGGATGGCGCTTTCGAGTTTATGACCTTAAAAAACCACTTTCTTTTCCAGCCTCGATTCTGAAAATTTGATACTTTCAATCGGACCTAATTTCCAGTTAGTGTGCAAAATGTCAAGGAAATCCGCCCAGTAGT
>JAWQFJ010007527.1:20000-32500 GCA_034096865.1 Theodoxus fluviatilis
CAGTTCTCTTTCATACGTGTTTCAACACACGGTACACCCACTAAAACTCGATGTTTTTACAGCTCTATGCGTACACCGACGCCAAACAACCTCCTCGTCGATTTTTCTTTGCAAGTCTCCCCCCAGGCGCTATTCATGAGAGCCGGTCTGGGCGCGCTTTTGAAATCACACACAGAAAGAACCCGACTGTAGAACAGCTGTCGTTTGAATCAGTTTTCAGGCAAACTTTTCCCTAACACGTTAATGCCTCCACACCTGGACTGCATCAATGCGTCGATGACTGAGGCCTCGCTGAAATATTTCCATCCACGCGAAAACAACAAGAAAAACATCTGGTTGTGTGGGTGTGGAAGTTACGATCAATTTCTCTCTCTTTCAAATGTCATCACTCGTCACTAGATCCCCTCGAAAGGCAAGCATCAAGTTTGGCTGAGCAGAAAGAAAAATGCAAGCGGGCCAAGCTCGGGGGGTGGAGATAGAGAGAGAGAGAGAGAGAGAGAGAGAGAGAGAGAGAGAGAGAGAGAGAGAGAGAGAGAGAGAGAGAGAGAGAGAGAGAGAGAGAGAGAGAGAGAGCACGAACGAACGAATTGGTTTATTGTTTATGCCTGCGACCCATCACAATGGTAACAAGAAAATGAGGATTTGTCTCAATATAGTATGTGAAATTCTTTTCCTTGGTATGACTAAATAGTCTCAAGTAATATATGAGAGCTTATATGAATGCTTTAGAATACAGAGTTCTGCTCAATCAAGAAAAAAATCCGTTTGCGAATCTAAGGACATTTGTTTCCTTCCTTCTCTTAAATGCATGAGAAAGATCAGTAGCGACCCCTTTTATCATACATGTATCACTTTCGTCTATATAATACACATAATGGTAAAATGTACTTAACCCTTAAATCATACAGAGCTGGGCAACGTAATAGTAAATGTTTTTCATCTTTATCTTCTCTGCAGTTGGGACACAGGGTATCAAGGACATATTGATAATACATATCCTTGTGAATATAAATATCGCTAATTTACAATCTGAATGGGATCATGTTATATCTAAATACGTTTTCGTCCAACACTGTAAGATACGTTTCTGCTCCGAAAATAAGCTTGAAATCCTTGAATAGAGTGTAAGGTGGGCTTGTGTGTAACCTTTGCCACCACTGTTGTGTGAACTATTCCATGCGGCGTTCTCTCAGATTTTTAAAAAATTCATGTTCGTTGACTACCGCCTCCTGTGTCCAAACCTCTAACATATCATTCTTGATCAGAATGTGTTTGATCTTTGACGCCAAGTTATCCCTCCAGGTTTACTGGAGGTCTTACAGACTTTATCTGTCTGTTTATGTGTGTGTGTGTGTGTGTGTGTGTGTGTGTGTGTGTGTGTGTGTGTGTGTGTGCGTGTGTGTGTGTGTGTGTGTGTGTGTGTGTCTGTGTGTGTGTGTGTGTGTCTGTCTGTCCCGATTTAACGGCTGATATCTCAAAAACTACATGACGGATTTCCTAGACAATTTGCACACTTACTGGAAGTTAGGTCCGATTGAATGTATTAAATTTTCAGAATGGAGGTTTGAACAAAAAGCGATACTTTTATGTCGTAAACTCGAAAACACCCCCCTAAAATGTCAATTGACGGAATGGCGAAATACAAAATATGTGACGTGATCATTTGACGTCGAATAACGTGACGTAATTTTATGTGTGTGTCTGTCTGTCAGTCCCGACTTAACGGCTGATATCTCAAAAACTACTGGACGGATTTCCTGACATTTTGCACACTTACTGGAAGTTAGGTCCGATTGAATGTATCAAATTTTCAGAATCGAGGTTTGAAAAGGAAGGGATTTTTTCAGGTCGTGAACTCGAACCCCCCCCCCCCTCAAATGTCATTTGACGGAATGGCCAAATGCGTAGCCTAATGGCAGTGAATCGATATTAAACTTGACAGAAATAGATCTTGAGTATCCTAAAATGTACAAGACCACTCAAATTTCATGAACTATCATCCATTTTTTTACAATTTACAGTGCAAAATACGAACCAAGGGGGTTTACGGAAAAGAACGTTATAAATGCTTTACAAACACTTAGTCATATCAGTTCTCCAATGGCACATCTGGTAGAGCGTTGGACTCTTGGTCATGCATGACAAGGTTCGATTCTGCGCTGAAACTTTTTTCTCTCTCTTTTTTCGAGAGGTTGTGGGTTCGAACCCGAGCTGGTTTTTTGTGTTTGTGTGTGTGTGTGTGTGTGTGTGTGTGTGTGTGTGTGTGTGTGTGTGTGTGTGTGTGTGTGTGTGTTATTCCCCCTCTTTTCTCGAGAGGTTGCGGGTTCGAACCCGATCTTTTTCTCTTTCTTTATGCCAAAACCTGGAGGTTCAGCGCCAGCGGTTTTTCTTGTTCTCATAAGTTTTCAACACATACGAGTATACCATACGTAGTAATCTCTCTCCCTCCATTTAAAGTACTTTCACCTAGTACTTTACTGATCTCGGTGTGGACGGGTGACCAGCGCCTGGGCACAGACATGAGACAAACCGTAGCTGCTTACCACAACTGAATTTTTACCCATGGGTACAGGCTCTGCTTGCTGGTCCCAGGCCGGATGGTAATGGCCTAGCCCAACCCAAGACCGTGGTGGAAGTGGTCTCTCCTCCAGATGGGATGGGGTCTCTCTGGCTCTGCGGACAGTCCCTCCTTATCAAAGAAATGCGCGGACGCCAGGGAAGCCAGGCTTGGCACCATCCGTCTCGATCTCAGCCTGTTCCTGGGTTTGTGTTTTCCTAATGATCAAAAAGGGCTTATTGCTGCCTTATACTTAACCGAAATTATTTATACCAAGTGTTGCCTCGATAAGCACAACAAAGGCAAGTGAATGAATATTGCACCATCGGAATCAGATGTCTAAATTTAGAGAAATAAACCATCAAAATTGTCTCTTATATTTAACAACTTAGCGAGCCAGGACGACAGGAGAGACCTGTCCGCGGTCACATGTCAAGTCCAGTAAACAAACGATGAAGAAGGCCGCTCTGCGACTCTCCCGGACTGATAGCTACATAGTAGGCTGGTCTTACAACGTATACAACATGGGCATCTGCGACGGAGGATACATGATAGAGAGTGGAGAGGGGGAAAAGGTTTCGCACCCTTCTTCATCTCCCCCCGCCTTTTCTTGTACAGCGTCCTCGATGCAAAGAATCAGTGAACGCCCAACAAATGTTAAATGACAATATCAACGTAGATCGGTTCTGCCCTTCCAGCGAGTTAAACAGCATGCTACCATCTTGCATCAGTATTGCATTGATGTACAGAGGATATTGACCTGTCTCTCCATGAACTAACACATTAGGTGTTCTTGGGCTTACATTCAAGTATTGTTTCAGTATTGATGTATGAACGGTTTCAATCATCTCACAATCATCGACACCCCACTACTTCGAACCATACGAAAGCATTGGCTGAAGCTGTTCATCGACAATTTTGTTGATAAATTGATATATATGTACTAGTTTTCTTACTGACATAATTCTTGAGGGAAACGCCAGAGCACTCAGGATAGTGTTTGTCAAGACTTTCGTTGACATTGTCACTCCTAGATATTTATACGTAGAAACAACGTCTAATTTCTGCTCTTTCAAACACCATGCCTCATGACCTGCCATGTGGCCTCCCGAGCGAAATGACATCACTTAGGATTTTTTGGCATTCACTTTCAAACCAAGTCTATCAGCTGCTGCCTCGAGGTTACAATGTTGATTCTTCAATCCAGGAGCCGTGTTTGACAATAATACCGCATCATTAGCGAACAAGAACACAAATATTTCAACAGAATTCCCAGTTAGTTGTACTCCATGTTTCCCTCTATGCTTTATCCCATTCGTTAGTGACGTCATCATCATCATGGAATAAAGTTGAGGACTCAATTAGCAGCCCTGCTTCAGGCCGCCAGTACAGTTAAGAAAATCTGAGGTCATTCCGTCTCATTTGATGCAACATTTATTACACGTTCAGATATCGATCTCAACATACTTTCCATCTTTTTGGTAATACCAAGTTGTCCAAGGATTCGCCATAGGACATTCTCACTTCTAAAACGGAAATTCAGCCCGAGTTTCGTCCCTTTACTTCCACTAGTTCCGGTAGACTGGTAAAAATATCAGCTGATGGGATGATCGCTAGATCGTGGCAAAAGGATGACATTAAAGCATGCAAAAAGATTAATTAGATTAAAAACTCATCGAAAATAGTCATATTAGACTGTTTTAACGTATACTTTCTGCACAAAACCCACAGAAGATAAGTAAACAAACCTCACCGTACGTATCTAGCTGGCTAGCAGACGAACACGATCGAACCGTAGTCACTACGCCAACAGACGATCGAGCTAGTGTGATATAATGTTTCATGTAAAGCTCGAATGAGTAGCAGCAGATAACTGTTTAGTTCTGGCTTGAATTGACAATTTCGTTTCCCTGGTCTGGCGAGGACCGAAAATTCACTATCATCGAGTCGATGAGTGATCAACTTTTACCGCACTCGGCGTAATGTATAACTTCATGTAGTTATTAACGATAGATTTTAGTTGCGCGGGGTAGACCACCCGCCAAAAATTTTGAATAGTACTTTTGATATCAATGTTTAGTAATTATTGTCGGATCAGATAGCGAAACGATCACAAGCAACTTAAACGAGCTTGGGAGCAGCGCTTACGTTTGATTCGGCAACTGCAGTCGCACTCGGTCAATCGATGTCTGACATCACACTTTGAGATTTCAATAACTTCATGAAGTTGCAGTAGTTGCTTGTTTGCTGGAATACCATGTCGGATCAGATAGCAAAACGATCACTCGTGCTAGACCGGGACACTCACAGCAGGTGTGTTTTGTTTGCGTTGTAAGGTTTGAGTACTAGCTGTAAGTGTAAAAATGGTCAGTTATTATTATAATCGGTGATAGTTGTAATGAAACTTTTTGTGTGTTTTAATGCCATTTTCTTGTCATCATCGTCCCGATCTTACAAGTTATGCATTACGCCCAGTGCAGGCAAGTTGATCACTCATCGACTCGATGATAGTGAATTTTCTGTCCTCGCCAGACCAGGGAAACGAAATTGTCAATTCAAGCCAGAACTAAACAGTTATCTGCTGCTAATCATTTGAGCTTTACATGACACAGTACTGTTTTCCACCCCCATATACATGTACTTTGAGCGATCTAGTATTCAGTGCAGACACTTCGAGACTGCAACCGGAACTAGGTGGTTCTACCTAACGCGTTGTTTTTCGACAGAGAGCGCCGATGATAACTCCTGCAGGGTACGTTAATGAGAATGTCCTATAGAGCCTGGTGATCTACCGTATAAAACGCTTTAGGGAAATCAATAAATGCCACATAGAGGTGTCTATATCGAAATAAGTACCTTTTAACGACACTAACACAAAACCATCGTCAATAGTGGAGTACCTTCTTCTAAAACCGGCCTGTACTTCCCCAATACTTCCATTTACTTCTGCCCACGGTTGAATCTATTTTTAATAACATGGAGGAAGACTGTGCTGAGGTTGCTAATCAAGGATTTACCTCGATAATCATTTGGATTGTGGGTAGGACCTTTCCTGTGAAGAGGGTCAATGATAGATTCTGCCCATTGACTAGGGAATACTGACCTTTGAAAAATGCCCTTAATTAGCTTTAAAGAAGGTAAGGTGATGTAATACCCAACGAACGTTTGATCATGTCACCCATAATAATTGTCTGCACTTGGCGCCCTACCCCCCCCCCCACCCCCACCCCACCCCCACCCCCCTACCCCCGATATGACGAATTGCATCAGTTATCTCCACAGCTGTAATGCCCACATCTAATAAGGAAAGCTCGGAGCTTTTTATGTCACTGCCTCCTGTCACGTAAATTGCACCTCCTGGTTCTGGGCTAGAAACTGCTGCAATGAACACATTTTAAAAGGGTGCTACCCAAGCCTCAGGAGTTATTGCCCTTGGAGCTGTGTGTCCACTACTATGTCCTTTGATATGCTTCCAAAATGCTTGTGCATCTCCTACACATACGATGTAGTAGTTTCAGTATTCTTCCTTCTGTACTCATCTTTTTTGTTTCTTATCAGCTGCTTGTAAGCTTTCCTGCTTTCAATGTATGATATTTTGCCTTCTCTAGAGTAGCTACATATGTATCTGTGCAGTTTACTTCTATTTTCCTTCTAAATGAGCATTCCCTATCAAACCATCTGTATTTTCTATCTATTGTTCCCCTGAAAGTTTTCTTAATAGACAATATGCCGCTTGTACTAGTAATCCTGTAATTTTTTTTAGTAGCAGAGTTTACATCGAAATTATCGTCTGCCATAATATATCTCACTTCAGATTCAGACAGCCCCTTGCGAACTGTCAAGGTTGGTGTAGGGGGAAAAGCTTGCGCCACCAATCGACAGTTGCAATAAAGCACAAATAAGGAAAATTCCTTCCTCAGTCACTAATCACAATTAAGGTCGAAGACGCCACAACCAATTTTACATCAATCACCTTTCAATACAGCATATAAACGTACCGTTCATTAACCAAAAAATAAAACAGAACTAGGTGTCCCTAGTTATTCGCCTCTTACGAATCGTGTAGGGAGACGCGGCGGGTCAATTCTTACCTCGAACCCACAGGGGGACGTGCAATAGTGGACATGCAAAACCACGGTGCCAACGCGAATGCAATACGCACGAAAACGGTAACAGTCACGAGATAACATTTAATCACAGACAATTACAAATCGCAGAGTGCTCTGCTCAGCAAACATAACGGGATAGACAGACGGAGCTTCACGGCCCACCAAACTCTTCATTAAATGTGCACAAATCACTTCAATCAGAACAAAAGCACAACACAAAGCAATCACGACCATAGACCCATAGGGGTAAAGTGTAAAGCGGTTTGAGCACCGATCAATGGTGGAAAGTCGCTATATAAAATCGCACCTTTACCTTTTTTACCCAAGCCTCTCACGAATCGCGCGGGCGATCTCACACAAACAGAAAACAACAACTGAAAAGAAGCCACCCAAAAGAAACACAAATTAAATAAAATCAATCCGAGTCGTGACACAATCGTTTTCAACAAAGGTGTGAGTCGAATGATTTTGCCAAACAATCTTTGTCTGTAGCGATTCGTTACTGAATATTTTCCTGTGGGATTCTTCTGTACAATCAAACACAGATTCTGTTCTCACATGAGGTGACAGGATAATTTCCTGCACGTGCATCGAGCGAAAAAATTTAATCAGATCCGCCGAGACTATAAGATAGTCAATGACACTGTTTCCGTTTGAACAACTATAAATAAATTTTCCGGAAGTTTCGTCTATATAGCCATTGAGAACTGTCAAATCATATGCCGCACAAAGAGACAGTAGAGACTGACCAAATTCATTCACCTTTTTATGACTTGAACATCGCATATCCCTTGTTATGTCTGATAACACGTTACTGAGATCGTGGTCAACCACACAACTCCCTCAGGTTCTGGCATTAAAATCACCGCAAAGCACGACAGCAACATCCCCATACAAGTCAGCCATGTTCCTGATGCAGTTCTCGACGCCAGCCGTCTCTGCTGCCCTCCACTCTTGCAACAGAACGAGTGAGTGGACGAGCGGTATCCGGCGGTTGACTCTGCTGTCCGCGATGCTGTGGCTAACGTCGCGCCTCTCCGTGTAACACTCGCTTATAATATGCAATGAAACCCTAATGTCTTGCTTGGTTGATTTCTTCCCGTTGTATGTTCGTCAAGTGGCTCGACACACCAACATTCATTTCTCAAAGCTCTCTCTCCTCTTTTGCAGCACAGCCAATTTATCCGTCGATCTGCGAATGCATGCAATGAGAGGGCTAGCTTTCCCTGCACCTCGACTTCCTTCCAATGAGCTCCGTCGAGATCGAGACACACTCAGGAAGACAGAGTGGTCTTTTCCTACTTCTAGGGAAACAACGGCGCGTCGCTTGCAAAATCTGTGAAAGTCACGACTATTTTTGGAGCAGAAAGTTGTTTGTTTCTACAATGGTGACCTCCTGCTGTGAGAAGAACTGCCACAATCAGCATGACAGAGAGAATGATCGACGATATGTTTTGTCGTACCGCGTGTTGCAACGCGAAAAGGCAAGGAAATGCTGCATCTCACAACTCAAAGGCGCCGTGAGTGGATCGCTCAACAGAACCTGAAGTCACTCACTTTTGACACTAAGGCAGATCGATATGTTTGTTCGGATCACTTGGTAAATGGTGAGAATTTGTTATGTGTTGCGTTTTGTAACTTAACAAATACTAGAAAAGACGGAAAGAGAGTATGCAGGACAGATTACAGAGGAGAAAGAAAGGCCAAGATGTCGCAGAGACTAACAACAGTGGTTTTTTTCGGTTACCTGATTTGACTTGTTGATTCTACAAAACAGCAATATCAATTGCATCGATATTCAATGTTTGTTCAATCTGATTGGACCCGTACAAATCTGGGTCGACGTTTTGTGAATAGGCCTCGTTCGCAGCGACAACTTACAAGTGACCGTGAAATAGGACGGTAAAATCTCATCGTACACAGTCCTATTTCACTTTCACTTTCACAAATTTTGTAAAGCCCTGCCTTAATAGCCCGAACGGTTGCACGGCGACAGGCCCGTGCAGCTGTCGCCCGTCCCACTCGTTCGGCGAGAACTGGGTTCGCCCTTAACTGCCCGTGCTCCGTGCGCGCCGAACGCCCCAACATCTAGCTCGCTCTCTGTCTGCGAGAAGGTGTCGGGCTAAAATTTGCTTGCAGCGCATGTTATGGGAGCTTGCTTCTCATTGGCTGAGAAACCGACTCTTCTTCGAGGATAAGGTTTTGTTGGCGTTCTGGCGACTGTTTGCACAATTAAAATGGTGGATACAGTCTACGGTTTGCACAGAAAAAACTGTATTTGTTGATACTCAAAACCCATCCAAAGAAAATAAAAGCCATAAACAGCATTAATTTATCAAAGCTGTATGTTGAATGCACCCATAGGTCGTGAAAGCGCTCACATTTTACAAATGGAATGGAGGTCGACTCGCCCTCTGTGTGGACCAGCCGAAGGCACGTTCAAGGACAACAAGCACAATGTATTTATAATCTTTCCTGGTGTCGGTGAGGTCCGCGCGTCAGCTATAAATAGAAGTGCGCGAAGCTTGGCTGAGCTCGTATCAACAAGACTGAGTAATTTAGTCAAGAAAACAGTAAATTTACAACGCATACTTCAATTTCAATGCAAAATTCGATGTAACACACAGCAAAAGAAGGTCATCGAAATACAGCCACGGTTAGACTCGACTATGCTCCACAGTCAGAGGAAATATGTTATACGCGTGAACTCTCAACTCTCTCGCTGACGCTGTGCGTTCGCCTCGATCTATTAAAATAACAACAACGCCCGGGTGGCGACGACAATGAAGACTGGGGGACTGCGTGAGAAGGGGGGAGCGGTTTGACAACTTGGTTTGGCAGATAAATCGCTATATAAACCATACTTTTACAATAAGAATGAGTACTCGCATTGGCGACGACTGCTATAGAGTATAGTTTCGACCAGAAGGATTTCGACCAGAATCAAAGATAAGAATAAGAATATACATGTATGCATCTATGATCCTCTTTGCATCAGATGTTGTATAGAAAATAATAGCTCACACACATCGGTTTATATGATACTAGACAGCAATCTGAGAGCACAGACCCTCACTAAGTACGCCACAGTTTCTCTTCCGTGACCTCCATGACAACAATCTGAGTCGTCATCTCCGTCAAGTTCGCCGACACCATCCGAACGACAAGCAATTAAGTTAGGCCTTATAACTTAATAGCCCGACTGTCAGACGGGCGAACAAGCGTTTGGAGTCAGACGGCGCGCTCTATTAAGAACGAACGCAGTTTTGTCGAGAACCCCAAACGCCCGTTCGCCCGTCTGACAGTCGGGCTATTAAGGCAGGGCTTAAGCGACGCGCCATTGCTTCATTAGAAGTAGGAAAAGACCACTCTGTCTTCCCGAGTGTGTCTCGATCTCGACAGAGCTCATACGGTGAGCTGGCAAAATGTATGTTGCTTGCAGTGGAGTATGGAGAACCCCGTTCACGGCTTGGAGCACTTTCTGCACGGAATCTTCATGAGTCTTGTTTCGACGCGTTCACTCAGCTCTCCCAACACAAATTCAAAGCCATCCTGACTTTCTTTTAAACTGCCTACCTGTTCTTTTATCCCATCTATTTTCTCCGCAACATCTGCTACACCTCTCTCAGTCTCTAACGCTTTCTCCACGATGGAATGAAATTCTTCCCTGATTTCTGTCATTCTCCTCCTCAGCTCTGTGGCAAGATTTGTAGCAGTGTCTTGTATATGTTCCCGCATCTCTTTCATCATGCGTTCCAAGTCTTTCAGGTCTACTGGTCAAGGGATTTTGTCTATGCCCATAGCCATCAGCAAGAGAGCTGATCGATCGATTGTGTAGCCTGTAGAGCTTGGAACACATCCGCATGGCACAGAGGCAGAACGAAGATCAATGCCCTGTAGAGCGACACACCTGCATACACTGAGCAGCTCCAATCACCTCCAGAATCATGGCCACACGAAGTACACCTCTAGCAGGAAGTTCAACTCTGCGACCTTTGTTCCACAATTTCATATTGCAGATGCCGCACCGTCGCGAGCGCGCCTTTCACACACACGCATCGAAGCTGCCAATGCGAGCACGGTACACCTCGGTATCGACCGCCATGCTGTGTAACTGAGTCTACCGTTGGGCACCAACACCATAAATATTCTGCAGTGTCACACAATTAGTCCATTTTAGTACTTAATGGGATAATCATGCGGCCCAGGTCTCACAAGCAACTATGCGTAGAGTTTCACCGTCGTCAGTGCTAGCAAGGATTTATGAAACGCTGAAAGTAGCCTAATTTTGGCTTCGCTCAAAGCCCACCACTCCCCCAGTCACTACAATAACTCAACGAAAACTCACACAAAAGCTCAGTTCGAGCCACTTTCAATAAACTGGAATTGTCCTTGTGAAGTCCATTTAACCACTCAACGCTGGAGCACATAGCACATAGCACATAGCACAAAGCACATAGCACATAGCACATAGCACATAGCACATAGCACATAGCACATAGCACATAGCACATAGCACATAGCACATAGCACATAGCACATAGCACATAGCACATAGCACATAGCACATAGTACATAGCACATATCACATAGCACATAACACATAGCACATAGCACATAGCACAGAGCACATAGCACATAGCACATAGCACGAAATCCCTACACTGGGCAGCTCCGGCATGACTGGTAGGCATACGCGAGAAGTAACTCGCCTCGAACAGTTTATTCAGCGACAAATAGTTCGAAGACGTTTCAAAAGTTCGCCTAACATCAAGTTATGCAAAGAGATATGCAAACTAGCAAACTTAATTCGTCTTTGCAAGATGTAAAACAGTGTTTACTGTTGCGGCGCCTGTACCCACTATATGAGAGAGAAAGAGAGAGAGAAAGAGAGAGAGAGAGAGAGAGAGAGAGAGAGAGAGAGAGAGAGGAAAAGAAAGAGAGATATAAAGAGAGGTAGGGACCGAGAGAAAAAAGATAGAGAAAATGGGAGAGAGAGAGTAAAAGAGAAAGAGAAAGATAGGGAGCGAAAGAGAGAGAGAGGGAGCAAGAGAGAGATAACGAACAAACGAACAATCGAACTAACCATTTTATTTGTAAGGCCACCGGCCTATCACAACCTAATTGGTATTATATCTCATCGGTTGTGTTTACATCCACCTGTCTTCTTTTATTAAAAGCATGGTATAAAAACAATGTAACTGACCTCATGAGATGGACATCATCTGTAGCCATTACATCAACGATGCTTACACTGTGCCTTCTATCAAACAAATCAAAAGTATAAATCTGTCTGAGGTCTCGATAGGCGGGACAGCAGAACAAGAACCGTAGTTCATCTTCGTCCTCTTCACAGCACGATGGACAAAGGAGTGCACTTGCGGAATCATTAGTGAAACGATACTTATGCATGACCAGTTCACTTATTCCGGCGCGAAAACGGACAAATACATATCTGAATATTTGTTTGTCAATACTATTCAGCTATTGCTCTCTAGAGAGAACAGATTTGAACTGTGCATGAAAAGAATACCTTGCTCTACCTCCAAGAGCATCAGACCACTTTTGTGTGTACTCTGTAATAAGTCATTCACTCACACCTTTCAAAAAGCGCTTTTCATTCTGTATAAATTGCATCTCCCATAAATTGTGAAAACCGTATCTACGTAGCAGATTTTGGATACCACTTGCCGAATCACCTTTCCCATACACCAGCATCGTGTTATACACCTTGCGATGATATCTAAGGCTTGTTCAGGAGTACATCGCGCTGCATGAGCGCTTCATGTTGGCAATTGAGCGCTCTTTGCCTCTCCTGAACACCTAATATGTAG
>JAWQFJ010007529.1:0-22500 GCA_034096865.1 Theodoxus fluviatilis
TTTAGGCGTTTCAAGACAAAAGAATTCAACATGGCCTTGAACGAAATTTTCACATAAATCCCGCAATAGCGGCTCTATAGTACACAGTCCCACGTGGTAAAACCAACGGCTTGACGTTGCAGGCGTAAGTCGGATCGAGACGGACCACGAAACGTGGATGGCTCAAGCGTACTTCTATTATGTCCACACTTTTTGTTGCCAATGCGGAGCTTGCCAACCTTTTGCCAACTGTAGCGAACGTTGGGCCAACGTATGCTTGTTATCTGGGTATCTACCTCAGACGTGAGTTTACACGTACGCACCCGCGAGCGCACACACTACACACGCGCACATACTAACGCACGCACGCACACACAAGCGTCAGTTCAGTCAAATATACTGCCTGAGGTTCAACCAACCAGTGTCACCAGGATATTGACGGCCATTTTACATGAAACGGTCACATTCACAGCGCGCTTTTTCTGGGTGTGAAGATCTTCGTCTGGCCACTACGACTTAGCAATTTCACACGCTCTCTCTCTCTCTCTCTCTCTCTCTCTCTCTCTCTCTCTCTCTCTCTCTCTCTCTCTCTCTCTCTCTCTCTCTCTCTCCCTCTCTCTCTCTCTCTCGTGATTCGTAATTAAGAGGCGAATACGGAATAGATAGGAACATCGTGATTTGCGCCTACTCTGAACTGTCCTGGGCCCGTATTCACAACGGCGATTTATCGGCGATTTATTTTAACTCCAATTTATCTCTAAACTCAGACGATTCCAACTGCCTGTTCCGCTCTCCCTTGGCTGGAAACCAGTATATATAGCAAAGCGCAACCTAGGATCCTCTGACGAGCGTACCTTATCTAACCGATCAAGATAACGCGGGGCTAGGGGATAAATCGAGTGTTAAAAAGATAAATCGCCGTTGTGAATACGGGCCCTGGTGATTTTCGTGTTTAACTTGAACGGTGTTAATTGTTGCTGTTGTTGATGTTGTTCTTGTTGTTGTTGTTGTTGTTGTTGCTGCTGTTGTTGTTGTTGTTGTTGTATTCACTTGAGCAGCAACTCAAGAGAGTGGCGACATCGACATCCAAAGTGCAGTGCTTGTCCTATTCCTTGTTTAGTGGAAACGGGGAACTCAGTGGTTTTCAACTTGTTGCGTGATTCAGTTCAGGCAAAGACAGCGCGCTGCAAAGTTTCTCGGCGATTTCTCGCACACGCGCGCACGATTTATTCGCCTCTCTTTTCGGGCTTGAGGCAGGGCACGCTTTCAACTGACAGCAAAGCAGCACAACCCGACAGTCGGGCTTGAGGCGGGGCACGCTTTCTACTGACAGCAAAGCAGCACAACCCCACAGTCGGGCTTTCTACTGACAGCACAGCAGCACAACCCCACAGTCGGGCTTGAGGCACGCTTTCTACTGACAGCAGAGCAGCACAACCCGAAGTCGGGCTTCTACTGACAGCACAGCAGCACAACCCGACAGTCGGGCTTGAGGCGGGGCACGCTTTCAACTGACAGCACAGCAGCACAACCCGACAGTCGGGCTTGAGGCGGGGCACGCTTTCAACTGACAGCAAAGCAGCACAACCCGACAGTCGGGCTTTCAACTGACAGCAAAGCAGCACAACCCGACAGTCGGGCTTGAGGCGGGGCACGCTTTCTACTGACAGCACAGCAGCACAACCCGACAGTCGGGCTTGAGGCGGGGCACGCTTTCAACTGACAGCAAAGCAGCACAACCCGACAGTCGGGCTTTCAACTGACAGCAAAGCAGCACAACCCGACAGTCGGGCTTGAGGCGGGGCACGCTTTCTACTGACAGCACAGCAGCACAACCCGACAGTCGGGCTTGAGGCGGGGCACGCTTTCTACTGACAGCAAAGCAGCACAACCCGACAGTCGGGCTTGAGGCAGGGCACACTTTCAACTGACAGCAAAGCAGCACAACCCGACAGTCGGGCTTTCAACTGACAGCAAAGCAGCACAACCCGACAGTCGGGCTTGAGGCGGGGCACGCTTTCTACTGACAGCAAAGCAGCACAACCCGACAGTCGGGCTTGAGGCACGCTTTCTTCTGACAGCACAGCAGCACAACCCGACAGTCGGGCTTTCTACTAACAGCACAGCAGCACAACCCGACAGTCGGGCTTTCTACTAACAGCACAGCAGCACAACCCGACAGTCGGGCTTGAGGCGGGGCACGCTTTCTTCTGACAGCACAGCAGCACAACCCGACAGTCGGGCTTTCTACTAACAGCACAGCAGCACAACCCGACAGTCGGGCTTGAGGCGGGGCACGCTTTCTGCTGACAGCACAGCAGTCGCTTGTGCGTTGACAAAGGTCGAGACGACGCAACTCTCCTTGTCCAGCTTGCCGTAACATTCTCTCCAATGCAAGTGTCGGTATTTTGTAGGTTTTCTTTCACGTCTGTGGCACACCGGGCGACAGAGGCTGTTTCTGGATCATGAAACACGTTTCCTCCTGTGCGAGCACATGAAACACGTTTCCTCCTGTGCGAGCACATGAAACACGTTTCCTCCTGTGCGAGCACATGAAACACGTTTCCTCCTGTGCGAGCACATGAAACACGTTTCCTCCTGTGCGAGCACATGAAACACGTTTCCTCCTGTGCGAGCACATGAAACACGTTTCCTCCTGTGCAAGCAGATATCTCAGTGAACGTTTGAGTCACCAGAAATGATTTCACGGTTTAGGACCCGTTCTATTCTCCCGGTATTTCGAGTGACATGTATCTTCCCGTCAGCCACTGGGAACATCCCTTGCCTTCAACCGTCGCTCTCACTCTCGCACAAGTCGAAGATATCTGCCATTTTTAATTCGGTTTGCATGCAAAACGCTCAATGATAGAATTACGTACACACATACCAAGAAACCATAACCAAACAGCAGACTTCGATGATGTCGTGTTCCAGTATTGGATCGGAATCCTCTCTGGAGACTGGGTGTTTGAATGCATTGCAGATAAATTTCAAACCGCGGTGATGGAAAGACCGATAGAGAAGAAATTCATTCTTGCGTGCGAGTGCACTGACCTACATTGTGCGGACTTGTCCTGACCGATCTATGCACATTCCCATGTATATTCGCGTTCCAATCTTTGTTCTATCCAAAACGCACAAAGCCCCCAGAGGCGCGTTTCCCATGACTAGGACAGGCTAGCACAGCTAGTCAAAGCCAATCCGACTGAGGTGCGTTTCATTTCAAAAGTGTTTTACTCGTATGTTCAGCAATGAGCGCTTACGGCGAGGGCTTGCGCGGACTGGGTCACGTGATAGGAAAGCTAAGGACTGTGCGAGCGCTCGCCGAGAGTCCTCATCTCCGCACTTTTACAATTAGGCCTACCTTTGGAAACAAAACGCGCCTCAGTTAAATAGCCTTTGACTAGCTGTGCTAGCCTATCCTAGACCTGGGAAACGCGCCTCAGTTGGATTGGCTTTGACTAGCTGTGCTAGCCTGTCCTAGACCTGGGAAACGCGCCTCAGTTGGATTGGCTTTGACTAGCTGTGCTAGCCTGTCCTAGTCCTGGGAAACGCGCCTCAGTTGGATTGGCTTTGACTAGCTGTGCTAGCCTGTCCTAGTCCTGGGAAACGCGCCTCAGTTGGATTGGCTTTGACTAGCTGTGCTAGCCTGTCCTAGTCCTGGGAAACGCGCCTCAGTTGGATTGGCTTTGACTAGCTGTGCTAGCCTGTCCTAGTCCTGGAAAACGCGCCTCAGTTGGATTGCCTTGACTAGCTGTGCTAGCCTGTCCTAGTCCTGGGAAACGCGCCTCAGTTGGATTGCCTTTGACTAACTTTGCTAGCCTGTCCTAGTCCTGGGAAACGCGCCTCAGTTGGATTGCCTTTGACTAGCCGTGCTAGCCTGTCCTAGTCCTGGGAAACGCGCCTCAGTTGGATTGCCTTTGACGGACTCTGCTAGCCTGTCCTAGTCCTGAGAAACGCGCCTCAGTTGGATTGCCTTTGACTGGCTCTGCTAGCCTGTCCTAGTCCTGGGAAACGCGCCTCAGTTGGATTGGCTTTGACTAGCTGTGCTAGCCTGTCCTAGTCCTGGGAAACGCGCCTCAGTTGGATTGGCTTTGACTAGCTGTGCTAGCCTGTCCTAGTCCTGGGAAACGCGCCTCAGTTGGATTGGCTTTGACTAGCTGTGCTAGCCTGTCCTAGTCCTGGGAAACGCGCCTCAGAATTGATGGGGCCATGAAATGCAAAGATGGCTTACGCAACTGTTTTGGTCGCTAGGCGACGAGCAGGCGCTCATTGGGAATTGGGGAAGCGCTGAGGTCATCTATTCTACATCAAGATCTGCTGCATCCAGCAAGTGGTCTATTTTATCCCTTTCGGATTGCGCTGGTGCTATATATACACACTATTTGTGGTTTTCCTCCCTGAGAATGGCATTCTCTTTGCCAAATGAGAATAAATTGTCACGCACGCCGTGCACTTTCAACGGAAAGGCCAAGGAAGATTTTTGACTCACATGCGAAGCAAAAGTGAGTCTATGTACTGAGCCGTGTCGTCCGTCCGTCCGGGCGTCCGTCCGGGCGTCCGGGCGTCCGTCCGTCCGTCCGTCCGTCCGTAAAAAACTTAAACGTTGGATTTTTCTCGGAGACTATTAAGTCTATCAACACCAAATGTGGCATGATGGTGTATGATGACAAGGCCTCAAAAAACATACATAGTGACTTTACCTTGCTTCAAGGTCAAGGTCACAGGAGCCATAAATGTGGTCTCAAAAACAGTCATTTTTCACATTTTCCCAATTTTCTCCCACGTTATTGAGAATGGCGACCTCAGCTACAAGTGGTATATAGGTCAAAGCAAGCCCTATCTATTGATACCAGTTTGGTTGACCTTGCTTCAAGGTCAAGGTCACAAGAGCTCTTCAAAGTTGGATCGTATACATATTTTGAAGTGACCTTGACCCTGAACTATGGCAGATAACTGTTTGAAACTTAATAATTATGTGGGGCACATGTTATACTTTCATTATGAGACACATTTGGTCACATATCATCAAGGTCAAGGTCACTTTGACCCTTATGAAATGTGACCAAAATGGGGTAGTGAACCACTAAAAGTGACTATATCTCATGGTAGAAAGTGCCAATAAGCACCATTGTGCTTCCTATGTCTTGAATTGACAGCTTTGTGTTGCATGACCTTGGATGACCTTGACCTTGGGTCAAGGTCACATGTATTTTGGTAGGAAAAATGTGTAGAGCATTTCTTTGTGTATGATGTCATTGGTAGGTTTAGTTGTTTGACCTTGACCTTGTTTGTGCTTGCTTTGGTATGATGCTTTAAAAAAAAATGATGTCTGCCTTGATTTTTATTCTTGCCTTGGATATCTTAATTTTCTATTTTATTTAAATTTTTAATAATATTTTGTTGATTCCCCTGCTAAAAGTTTGATATCAGTTATACTGAAACTGAAATGTTGCCATCTGTGTTCTCCTCCTTTTAATATTTTCCGTTGTTCTAATTCAAGGGGAGACATGGGTTAAAGAGACATTTTTTTTACTGCAATGAGTTTTCAAACTTTCATGCATGGCAATTAAAAAATATACATGAAAATAAATGAAAACCACTCTTACTCAATGGAAAAAAAACCTAGGTCATCTGTTAATTATTTAACATGTACTTTTCTATCTTTTTCCAAAATGTACAGCTCAGAATCTATGTACAGCAAAATTTAAATTTTGGATTCCTTAGATTTGTCATTTCAATACCTAAAATATGTCACATCCTTTTGGGAAAATTCCAAATACCTTTGAAAAGGATACTTACCTAGTTTATTTACTCAAAAGAATCTCCATTTATAGAACTTGTTTAATGTGTAGCTGCTGACCTAGGGGCTTATTTCACAAATCCATGTGACAAAATGTTGCTACATGCATAAAGAACACCCCCTGTAAATTACAGATCTGTACAATGCTCCGTATATTTTCTGCATAATTTCAAGTTCACAAAAAGTTGTTAACAAGAAAATGTGAAAAAAAGAAACATTGGGAAACTTGCTTTTTCCATCTTCTATGTATTTCTAATAGTGCCAAAAAATTACCAGAGGGGTTAGGTTCTTTCTTAACAATTTCACGTGTTTTCTAGCATGTTTTAAATAGACACACTATTGGAATTACATTGCAGAGGGTTGAAACAACTCCAAAATGCTCATAAGTCAAAATCAACAGAAAATTACATTTTGACCATTTTTGACTCACATGCGAAGCAAAAGTGAGTCTATGTACTGAGCCGTGTCGTCCGTCCGTCCGTCCGTCCGTCCGTCCGGGCGTCCGTCCGTCTGTCCGTCCGTCCGTCCGGGCGTAAAAAACTTAAACGTTGGATTTTTCTCGGAGACTATTAAGTCTATCAACACAAAATGTGGCATGATGGTGTATAATGACAAGGCCTCAAAAACATACACAGTGACATGACCTTGCTTCAAGGTCAAGGTCACAGGAGCCATAAATGTGGTCTCAAAAACAGTCATTTTTCACATTTTCCCAATTTTCTCCCACGTTATTGAGAATGGCGACCTTAGCTACAAGTGGTATATAGGTCAAAGCAAGCCCTATCTTTTGATACCAGTTTAGTTGACCTTGCTTCAAGGTCAAGGTCACAGGAGCTCTTCAAAGTTGGATTGTATACATATTTTGAAGTGACCTTGCCCCTGAACTGTGGAAGATAACTGTTTCAAACTTAATAATTATGTGGGGCACATGTTATACTTTCATCATGAGACACATTTGTTCACATATCATCAAGGTCAAGGTCACTTTGACCCTTATGAAATGTGACCAAAATGGGGTAGTGAACCACTAAAAGTGACTATATCTCATGGTAGAAAGTGCCAATAAGCACCATTGTGCTTCCTATGTCTTGAATTAACAGCTTTGTGTTGCATGACCTTGGATGACCTTGACCTTGGGTCAAGGTCACATGTATTTTGGTAGGAAAAATGTGTAAAGCATTTCTTTGTGTATGATGTCATTGGTAGGTTTAGTTGTTTGACCTTGACCTTGAAGGTCACCTGAAGGTCAAGGTCATATAAAGGTCAAGGTCAAGCATGTGAGTCGTATGGGCTTTGCCCTTCTTGTTCCTCTGTCAATCCAGCAACGACTGCAGCTGGTCCGCTGTGTCGACGTCTGTCTGGCGTGAACTTTTTTCCTCGTGTATTTACAGTGAAATGAGATATGATTACGAAAAGTTTCAGGGAAAGTAATGTGATGGTGAGGGAGGAGGATATCGTTTATGATTGTTTGTTTTATTGCTAGTTCTCTCTCTCTCTCTCTCTCTCTCTCTCTCTCTCTCTCTCACACACACACACACACACACACACACACACACGCACACAAACACACCCGTGTGTGCGTAAGAGCGCGCACGTGCGTGCTGGTGGGTTGCTCTAAAATAGATTCAGAATGCTCAGATTTCAAACGGGAATAATCGCTGTCGTTATCTTTGGCATCACCATCGTCGTCATCGTCGTCATCGTCATCTTCATAGTTGTCGTCATCGTCGTCGTCGTCGTCGTCGTCGTCATCATCATCATCATCATCATCATTTCGATCATCGTCGCCGCCGTCGTCGCCGTCGTCGTCATCAATGTTTTCTTCGGCGTCGTCGTTAGTCGTCAGCAGCAGCAGCAGCAGCATCATACCGTCCGAAGCCAATTCAGGCAGCAAGAAACGCACTTGAGCGCGTTGTAAACCGAACGAGGAAAGCGAGGCCCTTGTTCACGTAGAAGGAGTGTGGGCGGGTGGCGGGGTGGGGAGGGGGGGGAGGAGGGAGACTTGGGGGGTGTAGGGGTAATGCGTGTTATTTAAGGCGCAGTGTGCCAGGGGGTGCAGTGGACAGGATTTGCGGCAGGCGAGACGGTCACCACCCCCACCACCCCGGGGCTGTGCGCCTTTCCCCAGGTAGGCAGACTGGACGCGCCACATGTGAATGAACATATGTCCACTTGTGTCGAGCCAAATGTGAATGAACATATGTCCACTTGTGTCGAGCCAAATGTGAATGAACATATGTCCACTTGTGTCGAGCCAAATGTGAATGAACATATGTCCACTTGTGTCGAGCCACATGTGAATGAACATATGTCCACTTGTGTCGAGCCACATGTGAATGAACATATGTCCACTTGTGTCGAGCCACATGTGAATGAACATATGTCCACTTGTGTCGAGCCACATGTGAATGAACATATGTCCACTTGTGTCGATTTAAAAATTCGACTGAATGTGAGAGTGTTGTCAATGCTCCTTCCAATGACGTAAATCGCTGTGAAATCGGACGAACGGTTGATGAATAAGATGCTGATGAAAATGCTATCCAGTAAAATCAACGCAGTGAGAATAAAATTATGCCTGTAGTGTTATGAAGAGTTCTATTCGAGGTCCTGTCAAAGCTAACCACGTACTAGGGGTCCGGCTGTTTCTATCCGAGGTATTGTCATAGCTAACCACGCACTAGAAGTCCAGCTAATTCTATCCGAGGTCCTGTCATAGCTAACCACGCACTCGAGGTCCAGCTGTTTCTATCCGAGGTCCTGTCAAAGCTAACCACGCACTCGAGGTCCAGCTGTTTCTATCCGAGGTCCTGTCATAGCTAACCACGCACTCGAGGTCCAGCTGTTTCTATCCGAGGTCCTGTCATAGCTAACCAACCACTAGAAGTCCAGCTGTTTCTATCCGAGGTCCTGTCATAGCTAACCATGCATTAGAAGTCAAGCTGTTTCTATCCGAGGTCCTGTCATAGCTAACCACGCATTAGAAGTCAAACTGTTTCTATCCGAGGTCCTGTCATAGCTAACCACGCACTAGAGGTCCAGCTGTTTCTATCCGAGGTCCTGTCAAAGCTAAACAACCACTAGACGTCCAGGTGTTTCTAAGCGAGGTCCTGCCATAGCTAACCAAGCACTAGAAGTCCAGCTCTTTCTATCCGAGGTCCTGTCATAGCTAACCACGCACTAGAAGTCCAGCTGTTTCTATCCGAGGTCCTGTCATAGCTAACCACGCACTAGAAGTCCAGCTGTTTCTATCCGAGGTCCTGTCATAGCTAACCACGCACTAGAGGTCCAGCTGTTTCTATCCGAGGTCCTGTCATAGCTAACCACGCACTAGAAGTCCAGCTGTTTCTATCCGAGGTCCTGTCATAGCTAACCACGCACTAGAGGTCCAGCTGTTTCTATCCTAGGTCATGTCATAGCTAACCACGCACTAGAAGTCCAGCTGTTTCTATCCGAGGTCCTGTCATAGCTAACCACGCACTAGAAGTCCCGGGAAAACTGGATTGGGTTGGTGCTGTGAAAACTGGGTTGGGTTGGTAATGTGAAAACTGGGTTGGGTTGGTGCTGTGAAAGCTGGGTTGGGTTGGTGCTGTGAAAGCTGGGTTGGGTTGGTGCTGTGAAAACTGAGTTGGGTTGGTGCTGTGAAAGCTGGGTTGGGTTGGTGCTGTGAAAGCTGGGTTGGGTTGGTGCTGTGAAAGCTGGGTTGGGTTGGTGCTGTGAAAGCTGGGTTGGGTTGGTGCTGTGAAAGCTGGGTTCTGTTGGTGCTGTGAAAGCTGGGTTGGGTTGGTGCTGTGAAAGCTGGGATGGGTTGGTGCTGTGAAAGCTGGGTTGGGTTGGTGCTGTGAAAGCAGTCTGTTGCTTCCTTGACGGTAACAGTGGGTTAATTATTTACAGCAACATGGAGCTGGACGATAACCGAGCAATTGGAATGAAAACCAAGCGTCAACGTTGACAGCATGCACCGATATCATCCATTCATACCCCCCCCCCCCCCATTCCCCCAACTCCCGCCTTCCCCCCACTACCCCCACCCCCACTCCCCCCACCCCCACTCCCCCCACTCCCACTCCCCCCGCCCCTGTCACGTTAAAAATCCGAATCTAAAAATACATTCGAACAAGAGACTGTCATTGGTCGATATGAATAGATCTGATGTCACTTTCGCGCCATTAGCTAATTTCGCCATGCTCATTGGACAGTTGGTTCGCGCCTTTCTACATGTCGATTTCAGAGGGTTTCCCAGGTGTCATAGCTAACCAACCACTAGAAGTCCAGCTGTTTCTATCCGAGGTCCTGTCATAGCTAACCAACCACTAGAAGTCCCGTGAAAACTGGATTGGGTTGGTGCTGTGAAAACTGGGTTGGGTTGGTGCTGTGAAAACTGGGTTGGGTTGGTACTGTGAAAACTGGGTTGGGTTGGTGCTGTGAAAACTGGGTTGGGTTGGTACTGTGAAAACTGGGTTGGGTTGGTACTGTGAAAACTGGGTTGGGTTGGTACTGTGAAAACTGGGTTGGGTTGGTGCTGTGAAAACTGGGTTGGGTTGGTGCACTGTTGAAAAAACTGGTGGTTGGTCTGTGAAAACTGGGTGGTTGGTGCTGTGAAAACTGGGTTGGGTTGGTGCTGTGAAAACTGGGTTGGGTTGGTACTGTGAAAACTGGGTTGGGTTGGTACTGTGAAAACTGGGTTGGGTTGGTACTGTGAAAACTGGGTTGGGTTGGTGCTGTGAAAACTGGGTTGGGTTGGTGCTGTGAAAACTGGGTTGGGTTGGTGCTGTGAAAGCTGGGTTGGGTTGGTGCTGTGAAAACTGGGTTGGGTTGGTGCTGTGAAAGCTGGGTTGGGTTGGTGCTGTGAAAACTGGGTTGGGTTGGTGCTGTGAAAGCTGGGTTGGGTTGGTGCTGTGAAAGCTGGGTTGGGTTGGTGCTGTGAAAGCTGGGTTGGGTTGGTGCTGTGAAAGCTGGGTTGGGTTGATGCTGTGAAAGCTGGGTTGGGTTGGTGCTGTGAAAGCTGGGTTCTGTTGGTGCTGTGGAAGCTGGGTTGGGTTGGTGCTGTGAAAGCTGGGATGGGTTGGTGCTGTGAAAGCTCGGTTGGGTTGGTGCTGTGAAAGCTGGGTTGGGTTGGTGCTGTGAAAACAGGGTTGGGTTGGTGCTGTGAAAGCTGGGTTGGGTTGGTGCTGTGAAAGCTGGGATGGGTTGGTGCTGTGAAAGCTGGGTTGGGTTGGTGCTGTGAAAGCTGGGTTGGGTTGGTGCTGTGAAAGCTGGGTTGGGTTGGTGCTGTGAAAGCTGGGTTGGGTTGGTGCTGTGAAAGCTGGGTTGGGTTGGTGCTGTGAAAGCTGGGTTGGGTTGGTGCTGTGAAAGCTGGTTTTGGTGCTGTGAAAGCGGGTTGGATTGGTGCTGTGAAAGCTGGGTTGGGTTGGTGCTGTGAAAGCTGGGTTGGGTTGGTACTGTGAAAGCTGGGTTGGGTTGGTGCTGTGAAAGCTGGGTTGGGTTGGTGCTGTGAAAGCTGGGTTGGATTGGTGCTGTGAAAGCTGGGTTGGGTTGGTGCTGTGAAAGCTGGGTTGGGTTGGTGCTGTGAAAGCTGGGTTGGGTTGGTGCTGTGAAAGCTGGGATGGGTTGGTGCTGTGAAAGCTGGGTTGGGTTGGTGCTGTGAAAGCAGCTTTTGGCTTCCTTGACGGTAACAGTGGGTTAATTATTTACAGCAACATGGAGCTGGACGATAACCGAGCAATTGGAATGAAAACCAAGCGTCAACGTTGACAGCATGCACCGATCCCATCCATTCATACCCCCCCCCCCCCCCCCTCCATTCCCCCAACTCCCGCCTTCCCCTCACTACCCCCACCCCCACTCCCCCCACCCCCACTCCCCCCACTCCCACTCCCCCCACGCCCACTCCCCCCACCCCCACTCCCCCCACTCCCACTCCCCCCACCCCCCCCACTCCCCCATCTTCCCCACCCTTTCGCGATACGACGGATCACAAATTCATTCATTCATTCGTTCGTTCGTTCGTTTGTTCGTTTATTCGTTAAGTCATTCATTCACTCAGTTATTCCTGTTAGTGGGTGACAACACGAAAACTTCTGTACCACTGGTGCACACATGAGACGGAGCTGAAACCTCTCATTTTTGTCTGTCATCAGAGCTTCCCGTTTACTGGAATGTGTTCCTAGGGCTCTTTAAACTCGTCAGTGTGTGCAAATTCCATTACCACGTGATCAGGAAATAATTGTATGCAATGCATAATTCATGACCTGTAACGTAGCCGCTAATTCATTTTGTTCTGTTTGATTAATGTTAGGTTATACTACGTTGTTGCTGTTTTTGTTGTTGTTGATGACGATGACGATGATGATGATGACGACGACGACTATGATGATGATGATGATGATGATGATGATGATGACGACGATGACGATGACGATGACGATGATGATGTTGATGTTGATGATGATGATGATGATGATGATGATTATGATGATGATGATGATGATGTGAAGTTTATCTATAACCTTGTCTATGGGCTTGAACCTGGCTGCGCCGAACTTACACAATCAGCGTGCTTGTTATCAGGTAATAGTGGAGATCTGTCATCAAGTGTCCCAGAGATCAGGGGGTAAAATGCAAAGGGATTTGCGCCCCAGAAGGGGGTGAGAAGTCGCACTACAGAAACCGATACTTCTTGCCTTCACTAAAGTTCTGTCCTCGATCTGACCAGTACCGCACTACAGAAACCCATACTTCTTGCCTTCACTAAAGTTCTGTCCTCGATCTGACCACTATCGCACTACAGAAACCCATACTTCTTGCCTTCACTAAAGTTCTGTCCTCGATCTGACCACTATCGCACTACAGAAACCCATACTTCTTGCCTTCACTAAAGTTCTGTCCTCGATCTGACCAGTGTCGCACTACAGAAACCCATACTTCTTGCCTTCACTAAAGTTCTGTCCTCGATCTGACCACTATCGCACTACAGAAACCCATACTTCTTGCCTTCACTAAAGTTCTGTCCTCGATCTGACCAGTGTCGCACTACAGAAACCCATACTTCTTGCCTTCACTAAAGTTCTGTCCTCGATCTGACCAGTGTCGCACTACAGAAACCCATACTTCTTGCCTTCACTAAAGTTCTGTCCTCGGTCTGACCACTATCGCACTACAGAAACCCATACTTCTTGCCTTCACTAAAGTTCTGTCCTCGATCTGACCAGTGTCGCACTACAGAAACCCATACTTCTTGCCTTCACTAAAGTTCTGTCCTCGTCTGACCACTATCGCACTACAGAAACCCATACTTCTTGCCTTCACTAAAGTTCTGTCCTCGATCTGACCAGTGTCGCACTACAGAAACCCATACTTCTTGCCTTCACTAAAGTTCTGTCCTCGGTCTGACCAGTGTCGCACTACAGAAACCCATACTTCTTGCCTTCACTAAAGTTCTGTCCTCGATCTGACCAGTGTCGCACTACAGAAACCCATACTTCTTGCCTTCACTAAAGTTCTGTCCTCGGTCTGACCAGTGTCGCACTACAGAAACCCATACTTCTTGCCTTCACTAAAGTTCTGTCCTCGATCTGACCGTCGCACTACAGAAACCCATACTTCTTGCCTTCACTAAAGTTCTGTCCTCGATCTGACCAGTGTCGCACTACAGAAACCCATACTTCTTGCCTTCACTAAAGTTCTGTCCTCGATCTGACCACTATCGCACTACAGAAACCCATACTTCTTGCCTTCACTAAAGTTCTGTCCTCGATCTGACCACGCACTACAGAAACCCATACTTCTTGCCTTCACTAAAGTTCTGTCCTCGATCTGACCAGTGTCGCACTACAGAAACCCATACTTCTTGCCTTCACTAAAGTTCTGTCCTCCATCTGACCAGTGTGGCACTACAGAAACCCATACTTCTTGCCTTCACTAAAGTTCTGTCCTCGATCTGACCACGCACTACAGAAACCCATACTTCTTGCCTTCACTAAAGTTCTGTCCTCGATCTGACCAGTGTCGCACTACAGAAACCCATACTTCTTGCCTTCACTAAAGTTCTGTCCTCGATCTGACCAGTGTCGCACTACAGAAACCCATACTTCTTGCCTTCACTAAAGTTCTGTCCTCGATCTGACCAGTGTCGCACTACAGAAACCCATACTTCTTGCCTTCACTAAAGTTCTGTCCTCGATCTGACCACGCACTACAGAAACCCATACTTCTTGCCTTCACTAAAGTTCTGTCCTCCATCTGACCAGTGTCGCACTACAGAAACCCATACTTCTTGCCTTCACTAAAGTTCTGTCCTCGATCTGACCAGTGTCGCACTACAGAAACCCATACTTCTTGCCTTCACTAAAGTTCTGTCCTCGATCTGACCAGTGTCGCACTACAGAAACCCATACTTCTTGCCTTCACTAAAGTTCTGTCCTCGATCTGACCAGTGTCGCACTACAGAAACCCATACTTCTTGCCTTCACTAAAGTTCTGTCCTCGATCTGACCAGTGTCGCACTACAGAAACCCATACTTCTTGCCTTCACTAAAGTTCTGTCCTCGATCTGACCAGTGTCGCACTACAGAAACCCATACTTCTTGCCTTCACTAAAGTTCTGTCCTCGATCTGACCACTATCGCACTACAGAAACCCATACTTCTTGCCTTCACTAAAGTTCTGTCCTCGATCTGACCAGTGTCGCACTACAGAAACCCATACTTCTTGCCTTCACTAAAGTTCTGTCCTCGATCTGACCAGTGTCGCACTACAGAAACCCATACTTCTTGCCTTCACTAAAGTTCTGTCCTCGATCTGACCAGTGTCGCACTACAGAAACCCATACTTCTTGCCTTCACTAAAGTTCTGTCCTCGATCTGACCACTGTCGCACTACAGAAACCCATACTTCTTGCCTTCACTAAAGTTCTGTCCTCGATCTGACCAGTGTCGCACTACAGAAACCCATACTTCTTGCCTTCACTAAAGTTCTGTCCTCGATCTGACCAGTGTCGCACTACAGAAACCCATACTTCTTGCCTTCACTAAAGTTCTGTCCTCGATCTGACCTTTCGCACTACAGAAACCCATACTTCTTGCCTTCACTAAAGTTCTGTCCTCGATCTGACCAGTGTCGCACTACAGAAACCCATACTTCTTGCCTTCACTAAAGTTCTGTCCTCGATCTGACCATGCGCACTACAGAAACCCAGTGTCGCACTACAGAAACCCATACTTCTTGCCTTCACTAAAGTTCTGTCCTCGATCTGACCAGTGTGGCACTACAGAAACCCATACTTCTTGCCTTCACTAAAGTTCTGTCCTCGATCTGACCAGTGTGGCACTACAGAAACCCATACTTCTTGCCTTCACTAAAGTTCTGTCCTCGATCTGACCAGTGTCGCACTACAGAAACCCATACTTCTTGCCTTCACTAAAGTTCTGTCCTCGATCTGACCAGTGTCGCACTACAGAAACCCATACTTCTTGCCTTCACTAAAGTTCTGTCCTCGATCTGACCAGTGTCGCACTACAGAAACCCATACTTCTTGCCTTCACTAAAGTTCTGTCCTCGATCTGACCTTAGTCGCACTACAGAAACCCATACTTCTTGCCTTCACTAAAGTTCTGTCCTCGATCTGACCAGTGTCGCACTACAGAAACCCATACTTCTTGCCTTCACTAAAGTTCTGTCCTCGATCTGACCAGCGCACTACAGAAACCCATACTTCTTGCCTTCACTAAAGTTCTGTCCTCGATCTGACCAGTGTCGCACTACAGAAACCCATACTTCTTGCCTTCACTAAAGTTCTGTCCTCGATCTGACCAGTGTCGCACTACAGAAACCCATACTTCTTGCCTTCACTAAAGTTCTGTCCTCGATCTGACCAGTGTCGCACTACAGAAACCCATACTTCTTGCCTTCACTAAAGTTCTGTCCTCGATCTGACCAGTGTCGCACTACAGAAACCCATACTTCTTGCCTTCACTAAAGTTCTGTCCTCGGTCTGACCACGCACTACAGAAACCCATACTTCTTGCCTTCACTAAAGTTCTGTCCTCGATCTGACCAGTGTCGCACTACAGAAACCCATACTTCTTGCCTTCACTAAAGTTCTGTCCTCGATCTGACCAGTGTCGCACTACAGAAACCCATACTTCTTGCCTTCACTAAAGTTCTGTCCTCGATCTGACCAGTGTCGCACTACAGAAACCCATACTTCTTGCCTTCACTAAAGTTCTGTCCTCGATCTGACCACGCACTACAGAAACCCATACTTCTTGCCTTCACTAAAGTTCTGTCCTCGATCTGACCACGCACTACAGAAACCCATACTTCTTGCCTTCACTAATGTTCTGTCCTCGATCTGACCAGTGCCGCACTACAGAAACCGATGCTTCTTGCCTTCACTAAAGTTCTGTCCTCGATCTGACCAGTGTCGCACTACAGAAACCCATACTTCTTGCCTTCACTAAAGTTCTGTCCTCCATCTGACCAGTGTCGCACTACAGAAACCGATGCTTCTTGCCTTCACTAAAGTTCTGTCCTCGATCTGACCACTATCGCACTACAGAAACCCATACTTCTTGCCTTCACTAAAGTTCTGTCCTCGATCTGACCAGTGTCGCACTACAGAAACCCATACTTCTTGCCTTCACTAAAGTTCTGTCCTCGATCTGACCACTATCGCACTACAGAAACCCATACTTCTTGCCTTCACTAAAGTTCTGTCCTCGATCTGACCACTGCCGCACTACAGAAACCCATACTTCTTGCCTTCACTAAAGTTCTGTCCTCGATCTGACCACTGCCGCACTACAGAAACCGATGCTTCTTGCCTTCACTAAAGTTCTGTCCTCCATCTGACCAGTGTCGCACTACAGAAACCCATACTTCTTGCCTTCACTAAAGTTCTGTGCTCGATCTGACCACTGCCGCACTACAGAAACCGATGCTTCTTGCCTTCACTAAAGTTCTGTCCTCCATCTGACCAGTGTCGCACTACAGAAACCCATACTTCTTGCCTTCACTAAAGTTCTGTCCTCGGTCTGACCACTGCCGCACTACAGAAACCGATGCTTCTTGCCTTCACTAAAGTTCTGTCCTCCATCTGACCAGTGTCGCACTAGAGAAACCGATGCTTCTTGCCTTCACTAAAGTTCTGTCCTCGGTCTGACCAGTGTCGCACTAGAGAAACCGATGCTTCTTGCCTTCACTAAAGTTCTGTCCTCGGTCTGACCAGTGTCGCACTACAGAAACCCATACTTCTTGCCTTCACTAAAGTTCTGTCCTCGATCTGACCAGTGTCGCACTACAGAAACCGATGCTTCTTGCCTTCACTAAAGTTCTGTCCTCGATCTGACCACGCACTACAGAAACCCATACTTCTTGCCTTCACTAAAGTTCTGTCCTCGGTCTGACCAGTGTCGCACTACAGAAACCCATACTTCTTGCCTTCACTAAAGTTCTGTCCTCGATCTGACCAGTGTCGCACTACAGAAACCGATGCTTCTTGCCTTCACTAAAGTTCTGTCCTCGATCTGACCACGCACTACAGAAACCCATACTTCTTGCCTTCACTAAAGTTCTGTCCTCGATCTGACCAGTGTCGCACTACAGAAACTCATACTTCTTGCCTTCACTAAAGTTCTGTCCTCGATCTGACCAGTATCGCACTACAGAAACCCATGCTTCTTGCCTTCACTAAAGTTCTGTCCTCGATCTGACCACTATCGCACTACAGAAACCCATACTTCTTGCCTTCACTAAAGTTCTGTCCTCGATCTGACCAGTGTCGCACTACAGAAACCCATACTTCTTGCCTTCACTAAAGTTCTGTCCTCGATCTGACCACTGTCGCACTACAGAAACCCATACTTCTTGCCTTCACTAAAGTTCTGTCCTCGGTCTGACCAGTGTCGCACTACAGAAACCCATACTTCTTGCCTTCACTAAAGTTCTGTCCTCGATCTGACCAGTGTCGCACTACAGAAACCCATACTTCTTGCCTTCACTAAAGTTCTGTCCTCGGTCTGACCACTATCGCACTACAGAAACCCATACTTCTTGCCTTCACTAAAGTTCTGTCCTCGATCTGACCACGCACTACAGAAACCCATGCTTCTTGCCTTCACTAAAGTTCTGTCCTCGATCTGACCAGTGTCGCACTACAGAAACCCATACTTCTTGCCTTCACTAAAGTTCTGTCCTCGATCTGACCACGCACTACAGAAACCGATGCTTCTTGCCTTCACTAAAGTTCTGTCCTCGATCTGACCAGTGTCGCACTACAGAAACCCATACTTCTTGCCTTCACTAAAGTTCTGTCCTCGATCTGACCACGCACTACAGAAACCCATACTTCTTGCCTTCACTAAAGTTCTGTCCTCGATCTGACCAGTGTCGCACTACAGAAACCCATACTTCTTGCCTTCACTAAAGTTCTGTCCT
The DNA here is from genome assembly GCA_034096865.1 of Theodoxus fluviatilis. NCBI lineage: Eukaryota > Metazoa > Mollusca > Gastropoda > Cycloneritida > Neritidae > Theodoxus > Theodoxus fluviatilis. The sequence goes on from JAWQFJ010007529.1 coordinate 18,218, forward strand.
CGATCTGACCAGTGTCGCACTACAGAAACCCATACTTCTTGCCTTCACTAAAGTTCTGTCCTCGATCTGACCACGCACTACAGAAACCCATACTTCTTGCCTTCACTAAAGTTCTGTCCTCGATCTGACCACGCACTACAGAAACCGATGCTTCTTGCCTTCACTAAAGTTCTGTCCTCGATCTGACCACTATCGCACTACAGAAACCCATACTTCTTGCCTTCACTAAAGTTCTGTCCTCGATCTGACCAGTGTCGCACTACAGAAACCCATACTTCTTGCCTTCACTAAAGTTCTGTCCTCGATCTGACCACTATCGCACTACAGAAACCCATACTTCTTGCCTTCACTAAAGTTCTGTCCTCGATCTGACCAGTGTCGCACTACAGAAACCCATACTTCTTGCCTTCACTAAAGTTCTGTCCTCGATCTGACCAGTGTCGCACTAGAGAAACCCATACTTCTTGCCTTCACTAAAGTTCTGTCCTCGGTCTGACCACTGCCGCACTACAGAAACCCATACTTCTTGCCTTCACTAAAGTTCTGTCCTCGATCTGACCAGTGTCGCACTACAGAAACCCATACTTCTTGCCTTCACTAAAGTTCTGTCCTCGATCTGACCACTATCGCACTACAGAAACCCATACTTCTTGCCTTCACTAAAGTTCTGTCCTCGATCTGACCAGTGTCGCACTACAGAAACCCATACTTCTTGCCTTCACTAAAGTTCTGTCCTCGGTCTGACCACTGCCGCACTACAGAAACCCATACTTCTTGCCTTCACTAAAGTTCTGTCCTCGATCTGACCAGTGTCGCACTACAGAAACCCATACTTCTTGCCTTCACTAAAGTTCTGTCCTCGGTCTGACCAGTGTCGCACTACAGAAACCCATACTTCTTGCCTTCACTAAAGTTCTGTCCTCGATCTGACCAGTGTCGCACTACAGAAACCCATACTTCTTGCCTTCACTAAAGTTCTGTCCTCGATCTGACCAGTGTGGCACTACAGAAACCCATACTTCTTGCCTTCACTGAAGTTCTGTCCTCGATCTGACCACGCACTACAGAAACCGATGCTTCTTGCCTTCACTAAAGTTCTGTCCTCGATCTGACCAGTGTGGCACTACAGAAACCCATACTTCTTGCCTTCACTAAAGTTCTGTCCTCGATCTGACCACGCACTACAGAAACCCATACTTCTTGCCTTCACTAAAGTTCTGTCCTCATATGACCAGTGTGGCACTACAGAAACCCATACTTCTTGCCTTCACTAAAGTTCTGTCCTCGATCTGACCAGTGTGGCACTACAGAAACCCATACTTCTTGCCTTCACTAAAGTTCTGTCCTCGATCTGACCAGTGTGGCACTACAGAAACCCATACTTCTTGCCTTCACTAAAGTTCTGTCCTCATATGACCAGTGTGGCACTACAGAAACCCATACTTCTTGCCTTCACTAAAGTTCTGTCCTCGATCTGACCACGCACTACAGAAACCCATACTCCTTGCCTTCACTAAAGTTCTGTCCTCGATCTGACCAGTGTGGCACTACAGAAACCCATACTTCTTGCCTTCACTAAAGTTCTGTCCTCGATCTGACCAGTGTCGCACTACAGAAACCCATACTTCTTGCCTTCACTAAAGTTCTGTCCTCGATCTGACCACGCACTACAGAAACCCATACTTCTTGCCTTCACTAAAGTTCTGTCCTCGATCTGACCAGTGTCGCACTACAGAAACTCATACTTCTTGCCTTCACTAAAGTTCTGTCCTCGATCTGACCAGTATCGCACTACAGAAACCCATGCTTCTTGCCTTCACTAAAGTTCTGTCCTCGATCTGACCAGTGTCGCACTACAGAAACCGATACTTCTTGCCTTCACTAAAGTTCTGTCCTCGATCTGACCACGCACTACAGAAACCCATACTTCTTGCCTTCACTAAAGTTATGTCCTCGATCTGACCACTATCGCACTACAGAAACCCATACTTCTTGCCTTCACTAAAGTTCTGTCCTCGATCTGACCACGCACTACAGAAACCCATACTTCTTGCCTTCACTAAAGTTCTGTCCTCGATCTGACCAGTGTCGCACTAGAGAAACCCATACTTCTTGCCTTCACTAAAGTTCTGTCCTCGATCTGACCACGCACTACAGAAACCGATGCTTCTTGCCTTCACTAAAGTTCTGTCCTCGATCTGACCAGTGTCGCACTACAGAAACCCATACTTCTTGCCTTCACTAAAGTTCTGTCCTCGATCTGACCAGTGTCGCACTACAGAAACCCATACTTCTTGCCTTCACTAAAGTTCTGTCCTCGATCTGACCACGCACTACAGAAACCCATACTTCTTGCCTTCACTAAAGTTCTGTGCTCGATCTGACCACTATCGCACTACAGAAACCCATGCTTCTTGCCTTCACTAAAGTTATGTCCTCGATCTGACCACTATCGCACTACAGAAACCCATACTTCTTGCCTTCACTAAAGTTCTGTCCTCGATCTGACCAGTGTCGCACTACAGAAACCCATACTTCTTGCCTTCACTAAAGTTCTGTCCTCGATCTGACCAGTATCGCACTACAGAAACCCATACTTCTTGCCTTCACTAAAGTTCTGTCCTCGATCTGACCAGTGTCGCACTACAGAAACCCATACTTCTTGCCTTCACTAAAGTTCTGTCCTCGATCTGACCACTATCGCACTACAGAAACCCATACTTCTTGCCTTCACTAAAGTTCTGTCCTCGATCTGACCAGTGTCGCACTACAGAAACCGATGCTTCTTGCCTTCACTAAAGTTCTGTCCTCGATCTGACCACTATCGCACTACAGAAACCCATACTTCTTGCCTTCACTAAAGTTCTGTCCTCGATCTGACCACTATCGCACTACAGAAACCCATACTTCTTGCCTTCACTAAAGTTCTGTCCTCGGTCTGACCACGCACTACAGAAACCGATGCTTCTTGCCTTCACTAAAGTTCTGTCCTCGATCTGACCAGTGTCGCACTACAGAAACCCATACTTCTTGCCTTCACTAAAGTTCTGTCCTCGATCTGACCAGTGTCGCACTACAGAAACCGATGCTTCTTGCCTTCACTAAAGTTCTGTCCTCGATCTGACCAGTGTGGCACTACAGAAACCCATACTTCTTGCCTTCACTAAAGTTCTGTCCTCGATCTGACCAGTGTGGCACTACAGAAATCCATACTTCTTGCCTTCACTAAAGTTCTGTCCTCGATCTGACCAGTGTCGCAATACAGAAACCCATACTTCTTGCCTTCACTAAAGTTCTGTCCTCCATCTGACCACGCACTACAGAAACCGATGCTTCTTGCCTTCACTAAAGTTCCGTCCTCGATCTGACCAGTGTGGCACTACAGAAACCCATACTTCTTGCCTTCACTAAAGTTCTGTGCTCGATCTGACCACTATCGCACTACAGAAACCGATGCTTCTTGCCTTCACTAAAGTTCCGTCCTCGATCTGACCACTATCGCACTACAGAAACCCATACTTCTTGCCTTCACTAAAGTTCCGTCCTCGATCTGACCACTATCGCACTACAGAAACCGATGCTTCTTGCCTTCACTAATTAAAGTTCTGTCCTAGATCTGACCAGTCTCTTCCACATTGCAGTTCCTCGTCCCTCACGCAGAGCTGTACACATTCAAGATGGCCACCAATTTCCTGGCCACCATTCCCGCCATCGGACTGGCGCTTTTCTCCTCCAAAGTAGAAGAGGTCAAGAGAGACGACCTTCAGTACCCGACCTTCACCTTGGAAGAGGTCGCAAGGCACTGCCAGTATGATGACTGTTGGATCGTCATCGATCAGAAGATATATGACGTCACCAAGTGCTTGCGCGAGGTGAGGACATGTTGTGTGTGATGCAACAAAGTTAAACTCGCACATTATCTGTCTCCCTCGGTTGCAAGTGCCCCCATCCGCCTCTGAGCCCACATTGCACATATCCGCATGCGCGCCTGCACACACACACACACACACACACACACACACACACACACACACACACACACACACACACACACACACACACACATACACACACACACACACACATACACACACACACACACAAGCACACATGTACACGCACGCACACACGCATATACACATAAACAAACAAATAAACAAACACACACAGACACAGACATATGCAGTGTATATTCTCTCTCTCTCTCTATCTCTCTCTTTCTCTCTCTCTCTCTCATAAACACACGCGCTCGGAAGCAAGCACTCACACACATACACACACAC
>JAWQFJ010007529.1:27500-45039 GCA_034096865.1 Theodoxus fluviatilis
TAGTGACTGTCATGTAGTGTCATGGACTGCAAGCAGAACACACAGCCTGAATGATGCCGGGTTGTGTAGTGACTGTAGCGTCATGGACTGCAAGCAGAACACACAGCCTGAATGATGCCGGGTTGTGTAGTGACTGTCATGGACTGCAAGCAGAACACACAGCCTGAATGATGCCGGGTTGTGTAGTGACTGTCATGTAGCGTCATGGACGGCAAGCAGAACACACAGCCTGAATGATGCCGGGTTGTGTAGTGACTGTCATGGACTGCAAGCAGAACACACAGCCTGAATGATGCCGGGTTGTGTAGTGACTGTCATGTACTGCAAGCAGAACACACAGCCTGAATGATGCCGGGTTGTGTAGTGACTGTCATGGACGGCAAGCAGAACACACAGCCTGAATGATGCCGGGTTGTGTAGTGACTGTCATGGACTGCAAGCAGAACACACAGCCTGAATGATGCCGGGTTGTGTAGTGACTGTCATGTAGTGTCATGGACTGCAAGCAGAACACACAGCCTGAATGATGCCGGGTTGTGTAGTGACTGCCATGGACTGCAAGCAGAACACACAGCCTGAATGATGCCGGGTTGTGTAGTGACTGTCATGGACTGCAAGCAGAACACACAGCCTGAATGATGCCGGGTTGTGTAGTGACTGTCATGTAGCGTCATGGACGGCAAGCAGAACACACAGCCTGAATGATGCCGGGTTGTGTAGTGACTGTCATGGACTGCAAGCAGAACACACAGCCTGAATGATGCCGGGTTGTGTAGTGACTGTCATGTAGTGTCATGGACGGCAAGCAGAACACACAGCCTGAATGATGCCGGGTTGTGTAGTGACTGTCATGTAGCGTCATGGACTGCAAGCAGAACACACAGCCTGAATGATGCCGGGTTGTGTAGTGACTGTCATGTACTGCAAGCAGAACACACAGTCTGAATGATGCCGGGTTGTGTAGTGACTGTCATGGACGGCAAGCAGAACACACAGCCTGAATGATGCCGGGTTGTGTAGTGACTGTCATGGACTGCAAGCAGAACACACAGCCTGAATGATGCCGGGTTGTGTAGTGACTGTCATGTAGTGTCATGGACTGCAAGCAGAACACACAGCCTGAATGATGCCGGGTTGTGTAGTGACTGCCATGGACTGCAAGCAGAACACACAGCCTGAATGATGCCGGGTTGTGTAGTGACTGTCATGGACTGCAAGCAGAACACACAGCCTGAATGATGCCGGGTTGTGTAGTGACTGTCATGTAGCGTCATGGACGGCAAGCAGAACACACAGCCTGAATGATGCCGGGTTGTGTAGTGACTGTCATGGACTGCAAGCAGAACACACAGCCTGAATGATGCCGGGTTGTGTAGTGACTGCCATGGACGGCAAGCAGAACACACAGCCTGAATGATGCCGGGTTGTGTAGTGACTGTCATGTAGCGTCATGGACGGCAAGCAGAACACACAGCCTGAATGATGCCGGGTTGTGTAGTGACTGTCATGTAGTGTCATGGACGGCAAGCAGAACACACAGCCTGAATGATGCCGGGTTGTGTAGTGACTGCCATGGACGGCAAGCAGAACACACAGCCTGAATGATGCCGGGTTGTGTAGTGACTTCCTCGGCGGAAGTTTGCGCTCTCAGAGTGCTGACTAGTTCTTTGTTTATTTAATTCGAGTGATTCCGTTATCCAAGGCCCGCAGAGGGTTGATAGGTTGCAAAACTTCAGCCAGCCGGCCAGCCAGCCAGCCAGCCGGCCGGCCAGCCAGCCAGCCAGCCAGCCAGCCAGCCAGAAGCGCTTTCCAGACATCAGGCAGGCCCAGTGCACTCCAACTCACTCAATCACTCGACCCAAAATAAACATGAAAAATTGTCACTCGTGTATTTCTGTTGGACGTCTCCGTTTTTCTTCTTATACATATATAAAATTGTGTGTGTGTGTGTGTGTGTGTGTGTGTGTGTGTGTGTGTCTGCGTGCGCGCGCGCGTGCGTGACTGAGCCTGTGCCTGAGTGTGTGCGCACGCGCGCGTGCGTGCGGGCGTACGTGCGTGCGTGTGTGTGTGCGTTCTGCAAAAATCTCCAACACCACACAACCTTCATATAATACGACCTAAAGACTCTCGTGGCTACCCGGATGCATGGTAGACATGACGTAGACCTGTCACGTTAAAATCCGAATCTAAAAATACATCCGAACAAGAGACTGTCATTGGTCGATATGAATAGATCTGATGTCACTTTCGCGCCACTAGCTAATTTCGCCATGCTCATTGGACAGTTGGTTCGCGCCTTTCTACATTTGCATTTCAGAGGGTTTTCCAGGTCAATGGACGCTTTTCCCGATATCTATTAATAGTGGGGACGATTTTGTTGATCTCTGGCCACGTGTGAGTGTAACCGGAGATGGCCAGCACCTACAGACTCCCCTTGGTAACGGCCGGCTGAACTGTGAAAATAGGTCAACCCCAGCGTGGGCCTGGAGGTCTCAGTTCATGCTGTCCAGAGTCGCAGAACGGATACTGGTAACGGCCGGTTTTACTTTGCAAAGAGGTCAACGCCAGCGTGATCCTCTAGTTCTGCGATAATTTGCACTTCCTCCTACAGCAAACACAGCCTTAATTCCACACCCATCAAGTAAGTAAATCCTTTGAATTTTTCACTCTGTGTGTAGTATATAATTCTATTGTTGCAGTAAATGTTTAGGACGGTTTCAGTTTGATTAGAGAGACGATAGCTCGTCAACGCCAGCCCAGCGTGGCGCCTCGATCGACTTCAGAGTTCTGCGATAATTTGCACTTCCTCCTACAGCCAACACAGCGTTCCACACCCATCAAGTACATCCTTTTCATTTTTTACTCTGTGTGTAGGAGCAGTCACACACAGTTCCAGATCTATTTATGTCTCTTGTTCGGATGTATTTTTAGATTCGGATTTTTTACGTGACACTACCCACTGCATGGTCACTCGTGCATGTAACATCATGTAACCTCATGTAACCTCATGTAACATCATGTAACATCATTCCCAGGCTCGCTCTGCTCACATTGAATCCCGCTGTCAGATAACTTTGCAAAACTCATTTGACCTCCGTTGTTGACGTCTTTGTTTACTAACTGTCTCTGTCAACGTCAATGACTGTTTTCTCAAAAGGACTGATTTGCGGGCTGTCCACTACAATCTGCAATAAATGCATTTTGAATCATCATATTTCTATTATTCTTGCACGTATTTAGAGCCCCAGTATTGTGGTTCTTCACGCTAGTGCTGATCACTCAAAATATACAGGCTACTATTCCAATTTTCCCCCCTCTTGCTGGAGCAGGACACAGGCGTACAGACGGTGCTGCAAGCATTCAAGCCGAGCTCAAGATTGACAATAGGCTTGTTCAGGAGTACAAAGCGCTGCATGAGCGCTTCATGTTGGCAATTGAGCGCTCTTTGCCTCTCCTGAACACCTACAGATTTAGTGCAGCGCTTCACTTGTTAAAGGGGAGGTAATCTTCTGCGCCCCATGTTGTGTTGCCAGACGCTAAGAAAGTGTTTTCTTTGCCACAGACATCGTTTATGCACGTTTAAATGTATTCTGCATGAATAAAGTCCACTACTGTTTCATCCTTACTTGCCATTACTCGCGCATACAGAGCGCTTGGGGAAAATAAAGCCCGTCCCAGTCCCAAAATGATATTTCTGAGGGTTATTTTATGCATCGACGGCCAGTGCGGGATCAAAGACGCCATTTTAAAAATTGTGTGAATCACCTCGGATCAGTGATGCACAACGCTGCTCAGCACTGAGTGAATCACGCCCAAAAATTGCTGTTCAGGAGTGAAATACGTGCAGCGCTGTGCAGCGCTTCGCAGCGCTGCGCCTCCTGAACAAGCCTCAAATGACCCTAATCGACGTTTCTTTCTCTCTCTCTCTCTCTCTCTCTCTCTCTCTCTCTCTCTCTCTCTCTCTCTCTCTCTCTCATGTAAAACATAAGAAATTAAAGAGGGTACCAAGTTTTGGCGCCAACAAATGATCACATGGAGCAATTGGAAAGTTATCTGGATGCTCTAGGAGAATCATAATGTTCTATTAATATCCGAATGGTGTTTTATTTTCACGCCACACTCGACCATTAATATATAGGCCTACATGACCTAGTCACCTATGGGGGTTTTTCTCTCGAGGCAATGTCTGTTCACGCGACAGGTAGTCTCTGGCTGACTGTTATGTGAAGTAGAACCAAGAATAAGAGAAGTATGGAAGTACAAGAACACTCGTAAACCCTTGGGTCTCAATGAAAAGATACTTTTTTCATGATGGAATAACAATTCTAGAATATATTCATACCAGTGCTGATATTTTTAGTGCACACAGTTTATGTATAGCATTTTATCAACTTTCTTTGTACGACAAAGCTCAAGAACTTTTGACAGAGTATGATTGTTGTATTTTTTAATACCATCTCCCACCCACCCACCCCCACCTCCCGTCAAGTATGAATGTTTAGAATTCAAGGTTATGCTGTAGGCCTAACTGTGCTTAACGCTGAATGAGTCGAAGTCGGTAAGATTTCCGGACACTGTACCCCAGTTTTGAAATCTCGATCCGCGTGATTCGGGTGTAATCTTAAGCTAAACGACGTTTATAAATATCCGTTTTCGCGAGAAACGCCGAGATTTGAAACTGGGGTACAGTGTCCGGAAATGTTGCCGACAACGACCATTTCAGCGTAATTAACCGTAATGTCTAATGATGGTTTCGGTCTTGCTGATTTCAGATCGGCATAGTGTATGTTATGTTTCGAGATTTATAATCTCTTTAACTCCCTTTCATAAAGTTTTATTTTCTTCGTCCTTCATTACTTGTGAACACTCTTTACTTTACCTTCATCCTCACAAGTGATTTTACTCACTACGTTTTGATTCTTGTCATCCCCTTTCTCACACGTGCGTTATCCGTCCTGCTGTAAGTGTTGCGTCTGATGGCGCCTTCTTGGTCGAAAACTTCGCTCTACTATCACAGTTGCTCGTCTTTGCCATAGAAGCGAGTGAATCTTCAAAATCCCTCATGTCGTGTCATCCACTATCCTGGGTCGCTCGCTGCTACTTTGGTATGAATGACAACTACATACTTTTCGTTTCGCCCTCACTTTTTACTATAATCGCATTTTTGCAGTTTAAACATTTTCGTACATTCCGGCCTTAACGAGAAGAATCACAAATGAGAGTTCTTTCGCATATTTTTTACTTGATTTGAATCGACAGAGTTTGTTGGTAAATTAGTTACATTGTTTTTAATATTGTCAATGGCAATCCTAATTTTGATAAGCCGTTACCGAACTCTTCCGTTGGAGAAAAACAAAAGCTCATTGACAGCTCGGTAATCACAACTGGAAGACTTCGTTTCTTTGGATTTTCAAACCCGAAAGTAAGAGTCTTTCATAATTATGTTTTTATAAGGTGCAATTGACAAATCTCTGTTACACTGAATGGTGAAATTATTGGCAGAACGATGAAGAATTATTTAAATTGCTCGGAAGAATTGCGCACGTTTTATTGCGCATGGTATTCGGGTACTTACGTCTTGGCTCCCGTCATACGATCTAATTTACATGGCGCGAGGTTAGACCTGAAAACTGTTTTCATCTCGAAGGTTATGCTTCTTTACTGAATGCACGAGAAGTAGTAGGCCTACTGGATATCAGAAAAGAAGGTTTGACTATTTGTTTGGGCAATTTCATAAAGATAAAAGAAGGGTAATCGAGCGAAAAGTTCCAAGTTCTTGAAGTTGTAGCCAACTATCAAGTATCATTAACCTTTACCTTGAAATGAGTCATTTCTTGCGCAGTGCAGTTTCGGAGTATTTGAACCGGTCGAATCAGCGCTGAAGCGATAGGCTGGATTCATGGCGTTTCTTCTTCAAGGAGGTCAACGATCGGTCGATTTGCCGTTTTGTCGTCGTGAGCGAACGAATCGAGAAATTATAATTTGTTGGACAAGCATCGTTGTTGGCCCCGCTGGCTTTGCCATGTAAATTTGCTTACCGAATGCTCAGGTCAGGGACGCAATGCATAGATGCGAGGAAAGCCAAGATCCTGCGAGGAATAGGCCAGTGTCAACATGGTGAAAGCAGATGTGAAGGCAAAGTAAAAGCTGCTTGGGGCTGTCTATGCGGGCACTGCTGGAGCAGACTCCGAATACAAAGACCGCAGCATTCCAGCTGATGAGAGGTGTGCGACTCTTGACACGTGTTGACATCGGCCTGTGCCTCGCAAAATCCTAGCGTAAGCAAGGCGCCCCTGCAGTTGGCTGTGATTTTGAAGTACGACATACACGGGAAAAGTTATTTCATTTTTATTTCAACAGGGCGTGTTTGGTTAATCGGTCACAGCGCATTTAAATGTTTACTGTATCTTAACATCTATAGGTAAACGTCAGTTAAATTGGAGATAGCAATGATGTTGTGATACAAGGTTGTTACTTTCGCCATCGGCATCAGTGCTGTTATAATTCTTATAAATCCGAAAATACTTTTTACCCCCTTAACTATGTAATGGAATGATGGAGAAGTTGTTTTATGGAGGTGCCATGTGACATACAAAGTAGTGTTGTCTCGTTGTGGTGTAGTGTAGTCTTTGTGGGTGTGGCATACAGTGTAGTGTTGTCTCGTTGTGGTGTAGTGTAGTCTTTGTGGGTGTGGCATACAGTGTAGTGTTGTATCATTGGCTGTAGTGTAGTCTTTGTGGGTGTGGCATACAGTGTCGTGTTGTCTCATTGGCTGTAGTGTAGTCTTTGTGGGTGTGGCATACAGTGTAGTGTTGTCTCGTTGTGGTGTAGTGTAGTCTTTGTGGGTGTGGCATGCAGTGTAGTGTTGTCTTGTTGTGGTGTAGTGTAGTCTTTGTGGGTGTGGCATACAGTGTAGTGTTGTATCATTGGCTGTAGTGTAGTCTTTGTGGGTGTGGCATACAGTGTAGTGTTGTCTCATTGACTGTAGTGTAGTGTTTGTGGGTGTGGCATGCAGTGTAGTGTTGTATCATTGGCTGTAGTGTAGTCTTTGTGGGTGTGGCATGCAGTGTAGTGTTGTATCATTGACTGTAGTGTAGCCTTTGTGGGTGTGGCATGCAGTGTAGTGTTGTATCATTGGCTGTAGTGTAGTCTTTGTGGGTGTGGCATGCAGTGTAGTGTTGTCTCTTTGACTGTAGTGTAGTCTTTGTGGGTGTGGCATACAGTGTAGTGTTGTATCATTGGCTGTAGTGTAGTCTTTGTGGGTGTGGCATGCAGTGTCGTGTTGTATCATTGACTGTAGTGTAGCCTTTGTGGGCGTGGCATACAGTGTAGTGTTGTCTCATTGACTGTAGTGTAGTCTTTGTGGGTGTGGCATGCAGTGTAGTGTTGTCTCTTTGACTGTAGTGTAGTCTTTGTGGGTGTGTCATACAGTGTAGAGTTGTCTCATTGACTGTAGTGTAGTCTTTGTGGGTGTGGCATGCAGTGTCGTGTTGTCTCATTGTGGTGTAGTGTAGTCTTTGTGGGTGTGGCATACAGTGTAGTGTTGTCTCGTTGTGGTGTAGTGTAGTCTTTGTGGGTGTGGCATACAGTGTAGTGTTGTCTCGTTGTGGTGTAGTGTAGTCTTTGTGGGTGTGGCATGCAGTGTAGTGTTGTATCATTGGCTGTAGTGTAGTCTTTGTGGGTGTGGCATACAGTGTAGTGTTGTCTCATTGGCTGTAGTGTAATCTTTGTGGGTGTGGCATGCAGTGTAGTGTTGTATCATTGGCTGTAGTGTAGTCTTTGTGGGTGTGGCGTACAGTGTAGTGTTGTCTCGTTGTGGTGTAGTGTAGTCTTTGTGGGTGTGGCGTACAGTGTAGTGTTGTCTCGTTGTGGTGTAGTGTAGTCTTTGTGGGTGTGGCATACAGTGTAGTGTTGTCTTGTTGTGGTGTAGTGTAGTCTTTGTGGGCGTGGCATACAGTGTAGTGTTGTCTCATTGACTGTAGTGTAGTCTTTGTGGGTGTGGCATGCAGTGTAGTGTTGTATCATTAGCTGTAGTGTAGTCTTTGTGGGCGTGGCATACAGTGTAGTGTTGTCTCATTGACTGTAGTGTAGTCTTTGTGGGTGTGGCATGCAGTGTAGTACGTGTTGTATCATTGGCTGTAGTGTAGTCTTTGTGGGTGTGGCATACAGTGTAGTGTTGTCTCATTGACTGTAGTGTAGTCTTTGTGGGTGTGTCATACAGTGTCGTGTTGTCTCATTGGCTGTAGTGTAGTCTTTGTGGGTGTGGCGTACAGTGTAGTGTTGTCTCGTTGTGGTGTAGTGTAGTCTTTGTGGGTGTGGCATGCAGTGTAGTGTTGTATCATTGGCTGTAGTGTAGTCTTTGTGGGTGTGGCATACAGTGTAGTGTTGTCTTGTTGTGGTGTAGTGTAGTCTTTGTGGGTGTGGCATACAGTGTAGTGTTGTCTCGTTGTGGTGTAGTGTAGTCTTTGTGGGTGTGGCATACAGTGTAGTGTTGTCTTGTTGTGGTGTAGTGTAGTCTTTGTGGGTGTGGCATACAGTGTAGTGTTGTCTCGTTGTGGTGTAGTGTAGTCTTTGTGGGTGTGGCATACAGTGTAGTGTTGTCTCGTTGTGGTGTAGTGTAGTCTTTGTGGGTGTGGCATACAGTGTAGTGTTGTCTCGTTGTGGTGTAGTGTAGTCTTTGTGGGTGTGGCATGCAGTGTAGTGTTGTCTCGTTGTGGTGTAGTGTAGTCTTTGTGGGTGTGGCATACAGTGTAGTGTTGTCTCGTTGTGGTGTAGTGTAGTCTTTGTGGGTGTGGCATACAGTGTAGTGTTGTCTCGTTGTGGTGTAGTGTAGTCTTTGTGGGTGTGGCATGCAGTGTAGTGTTGTCTCGTTGTGGTGTAGTGTAGTCTTTGTGGGTGTGGCATGCAGTGTAGTGTTGTCTCGTTGTGGTGTAGTGTAGTCTTTGTGGGTGTGGCATACAGTGTAGTGTTGTCTCGTTGTGGTGTAGTGTAGTCTTTGTGGGTGTGGCATACAGTGTAGTGTTGTCTTGTTGTGGTGTAGTGTAGTCTTTGTGGGTGTGGCATACAGTGTAGTGTTGTCTCGTTGTGGTGTAGTGTAGTCTTTGTGGGTGTGGCATACAGTGTAGTGTTGTCTCGTTGTGGTGTAGTGTAGTCTTTGTGGGTGTGGCATACAGTGTAGTGTTGTCTCGTTGTGGTGTAGTGTAGTCTTTGTGGGTGTGGCATACAGTGTAGTGTTGTCTCGTTGTGGTGTAGTGTAGTCTTTGTGGGTGTGGCATACAGTGTAGTGTTGTCTTGTTGTGGTGTAGTGTAGTCTTTGTGGGTGTGGCATACAGTGTAGTGTTGTCTCGTTGTGGTGTAGTGTAGTCTTTGTGGGTGTGTCATACAGTGTAGTGTTGTCTCGTTGTGGTGTAGTGTAGTCTTTGTGGGTGTGGCATACAGTGTAGTGTTGTCTCGTTGTGGTGTAGTGTAGTCTTTGTGGGTGTGGCATACAGTGTAGTGTTGTCTTGTTGTGGTGTAGTGTAGTCTTTGTGGGTGTGGCATACAGTGTAGTGTTGTCTCATTGACTGTAGTGTAGTCTTTGTGGGTGTGGCATACAGTGTAGTGTTGTCTCGTTGTGGTGTAGTGTAGTCTTTGTGGGTGTGGCATACAGTGTAGTGTTGTCTCGTTGTGGTGTAGTGTAGTCTTTGTGGGTGTGGCATACAGTGTAGTGTTGTCTCGTTGTGGTGTAGTGTAGTCTTTGTGGGTGTGGCATACAGTGTAGTGTTGTCTCGTTGTGGTGTAGTGTAGTGTTTGTGGGTGTGGCATGCAGTGTAGTGTTGTCTCATTGACTGTAGTGTAGTCTTTGTGGGTGTGGCATGCAGTGTAGTGTTGTCTCATTGGCTGTAGTGTAGTCTTTGTGGGTGTGGCATACAGTGTAGTGTTGTATCATTGGCTGTAGTGTAGCCTTTGTGGGCGTGGCATACAGTGTAGTGTTGTCTCATTGGCTGTAGTGTAGTCTTTGTGGGTGTGGCATGCAGTGTAGTGTTGTATCATTGGCTGTAGTGTAGTCTTTGTGGGTGTGGCATACAGTGTAGTGTTGTCTCATTGACTGTAGTGTAGTCTTTGTGGGTGTGGCATGCAGTGTCGTGTTGTCTCATTGACTGTAGTGTAGTCTTTGTGGGTGTGGCATACAGTGTAGTGTTGTCTCGTTGTGGTGTAGTGAAGTCTTTGTGGGTGTGGCATACAGTGTAGTGTTGTATCATTGACTGTAGTGTAGTCTTTGTGGGTGTGGCATGCAGTGTAGTGTTGTATCATTGGCTGTAGTGTAGTCTTTGTGGGTGTGGCATGCAGTGTAGTGTTGTATCATTGGCTGTAGTGTAGTCTTTGTGGGTGTGGCACACAGTGTAGTGTTGTCTCGTTGGCTGTAGTGTAGTCTTTGTGGGTGTGGCATACAGTGTAGTGTTGTATCATTGGCTGTAGTGTAGTCTTTGTGGGTGTGGCACACAGTGTAGTGTTGTCTCGTTGTGGTGTAGTGTAGTCTTTGTGGGTGTGGCACACAGTGTAGTGTTGTATCATTGGCTGTAGTGTAGTCTTTGTGGGTGTGGCATACAGTGTAGTGTTGTCTCATTGGCTGTAGTGTAGTCTTTGTGGGTGTGGCATGCAGTGTAGTGTTGTCTCTTTGACTGTAGTGTAGTCTTTGTGGGTGTGGCATGCAGTGTAGTGTTGTCTCTTTGACTGTAGTGTAGTCTTTGTGGGTGTGGCATACAGTGTAGTGTTGTATCATTGGCTGTAGTGTAGTCTTTGTGGGTGTGGCATACAGTGTAGTGTTGTCTCGTTGTGGTGTAGTGTAGTCTTTGTGGGTGTGGCATACAGTGTAGTGTTGTCTCTTTGACTGTAGTGTAGTCTTTGTGGGTGTGGCATGCAGTGTAGTGTTGTATCATTGGCTGTAGTGTAGTCTTTGTGGGTGTGGCATGCAGTGTAGTGTTGTCTCATTGGCTGTAGTGTAGTCTTTGTGGGTGTGGCATACAGTGTAGTGTTGTCTCATTGACTGTAGTGTAGTCTTTGTGGGTGTGGCATACAGTGTAGTGTTGTCTCATTGACTGTAGTGTAGTCTTTGTGGGCGTGGCATACAGTGTAGTGTTGTCTCATTGACTGTAGTGTAGTCTTTGTGGGTGTGGCATACATTGTAGTATTGTATCATTGGCTGTAGTGTAGCCTTTGTGGGTGTGGCATGCAGTGTAGTGTTGTCTCATTGGCTGTAGTGTAGTCTTTGTGGGTGTGGCATGCAGTGTAGTGTTGTCTCATTGACTGTAGTGTAGTCTTTGTGGGTGTGGCATGCAGTGTAGTGTTGTCTCATTGACTGTAGTGTAGTCTTTGTGGGTGTGGCATGCAGTGTAGTGTTGTCTCATTGACTGTAGTGTAGTCTTTGTGGGTGTGGCATGCAGTGTAGTGTTGTATCATTGACTGTAGTGTAGTCTTTGTGGGTGTGGCATGCAGTGTAGTGTTGTCTCATTGACTGTAGTGTAGTCTTTGTGGGTGTGGCATGCAGTGTAGTGTTGTCTCATTGACTGTAGTGTAGTCTTTGTGGGTGTGGCATGCAGTGTAGTGTTGTATCATTGACTGTAGTGTAGTCTTTGTGGGTGTGGCATACAGTGTAGTGTTGTATCATTGGCTGTAGTGTAGTCTTTGTGGGTGTGGCATGCAGTGTAGTGTTGTCTCGTTGTGGTGTAGTGTAGTCTTTGTGGGTGTGGCATGCAGTGTAGTGTTGTCTCGTTGGCTGTAGTGTAGTCTTTGTGGGTGTGGCATGCAGTGTAGTGTTGTCTCATTGACTGTAGTGTAGTCTTTGTGGGTGTGGCATGCAGTGTAGTGTTGTCTCATTGACTGTAGTGTAGTCTTTGTGGGTGTGGCATACAGTGTAGTGTTGTCTCATTGACTGTAGTGTAGTCTTTGTGGGTGTGGCATGCAGTGTAGTGTTGTATCATTGACTGTAGTGTAGTCTTTGTGGGTGTGGCATGCAGTGTAGAGTTGTATCATTGGCTGTAGTGTAGTCTTTGTGGGTGTGGCATGCAGTGTCGTGTTGTATCATTGGCTGTAGTGTAGTCTTTGTGGGTGTGGCATACAGTGTGGTGTTGTATCATTGGCTGTAGTGTAGTCTTTGTGGGTGTGGCATGCAGTGTAGAGTTGTATCATTGGCTGTAGTGTAGTCTTTGTGGGTGTGGCATGCAGTGTCGTGTTGTATCATTGGCTGTAGTGTAGTCTTTGTGGGTGTGGCATGCAGTGTAGTGTTGTCTCATTGACTGTAGTGTAGTCTTTGTGGGTGTGGCATGCAGTGTAGAGTTGTATCATTGGCTGTAGTGTAGTCTTTGTGGGTGTGGCATGCAGTGTAGTGTTGTATCATTGACTGTAGTGTAGTCTTTGTGGGTGTGGCATGCAGTGTAGTGTTGTATCATTGGCTGTAGTGTAGTCTTTGTGGGTGTGGCATGCAGTGTAGTGTTGTATCATTGGCTGTAGTGTAGTCTTTGTGGGTGTGGCATGCAGTGTAGTGTTGTATCATTGACTGTAGTGTAGTCTTTGTGGCTGTGGCATGCAGTGTCGTGTTGTCTCATTGACTGTAGTATAGTCTTTTGAGTTGTGGAACAGATGTTTATATACTGACCTTTGAACTGTATTTCTGCTATTGACCTTTCACTCGTATTTCCTTTTTAAAACAGATGTCTGCTCTTCTGACCTCCTCTATCTGTGCACCCAAGCTGATGAACCTGAATAAACCCCGACCTCTCCGCCAGTCCTCTCAGGACACTCCTGGTAAGCCTTGAGGTGTGTGTGTGTGTGTGTGTGTGTGGGTGGGTATGGGTGTGTACTTGTGTGTGTGTACGTGTGTGTGTATACATGTGTGTGTTTGTGTGTGTATGTGTGTGTGTTTGTGTGTGTGTGTGTGTGTGTGTGCATGTGTGTGTTTGTGTGTATGTGTGTGTTTGTGTGTGTGTGTTTGTGTGTGTGTGTGTGTGTGTGTGTGTATGCATGTTAGTGTGTGTATATTTGTGTGTGATATTTGTGTGTGATATTTGAGTGTGTATGAATATTTGAGTGTGTGTGAATATTTGAGTGTGTGTGTGTGTGTGTGCATGTGTGTGTGCGTGCATGCATGCATGTGATTGTGGTTGCGTGAGCGTGTGCTTGTGTGTGTGTGTGTGTGTGTGTGTGTGTGTGTGTGTGTACACTGTTCTTAGATCTGTCCATTCATACCTCTGTCTGTCTTTGGCTGGCTGGCTGGCTGGCTGGCTGGCTATTTGTCTGTCTGCCTGCCTGCCTGCCTGCCTGCCTGCCTGCCTGCCTGCCTGCCTGCCTGCCTGCCTGTCTGTCTGTCTGTATCATACTGTAATTGTAATCATAGTTTCCAACAAATTCAATATTGCATTTTGAGATTTTTTTTCTTTAGTCAGAAAGTTGTTGTCACTCCCTTTACAATATGTGCACTCCTACATGTATAAGAATATGTTCTATTCATAATGAATCTCTCTCTCTCTCTGTCTCTCTGTCTCTCTCTCTCTCTCTCTCTCTCTCTCTCTCTCTCTCTCTCTCTCTCTCTCTCTCTCTCTCTCTGTCTCTCTGTCTCTCTGTCTCTCTGTCTCTCCCTCTCTCTCTCTCTCTCTCTCTCTCTCTCTCTCTCTCTCTCTCTCTCTCTCTCTCTCTCTCTCTCTCTCTCTCTCTCTCTCTCTCTCTCTCTCTCTCTCTCTCTCTCTCTCTCTCCCTCCCCCTCCCTTCCTCCCTTCCTCCCTTCCCCTGCATCCTTGGTAGACAGAAGCTGTACCTGGCATCATGCATTACTGTTGTATTATAAATTTTGTCATGCATCTTAATTGATCTTTTAATCATGTGTGTATTTACCTGCATAATACAATACTGAAATGAGTTGTAGGCCTCAATAAAAGCTTATCATCCCCCCCCTCCTCCCCCCCTCCCCCCTCTCTCCCTCCCTCCCCTCCCCCCTCCCTCCCACCCCCCCTCCCTCCCTCCCATTTTGGTAACCCAAGGAAGAGCTTGCAGCACCTTGTACTGTGAATGCCAACTTTGCAGGAATGGTGGAAAATGCTCCAAGACCTGAGGTGAAGGCTTCCAAGGCTGGAGAAGTACTGCCAGGAGGAATGGTACGTAGAATGCTCCAAGACCTGAGGTGAAGGCTTCCAAGGCTGGAGAAGTGCTGCCAGGAGGAATGGTACGTAGAATGCTCCAAGACCTGAGGTGAAGGCTTCCAAGGCTGTAGAAGTGCTGCCAGGAGGAATGGTACGTAGAATGCTCCAAGACCTGAGGTGAAGGCTTCCAAGGCTGGAGAAGTACTGCCAGGAGGAATGGTACGTAGAATGCTCCAAGACCTGAGGTGAAGGCTTCCAAGGCTGGAGAAGTACTGCCAGGAGGAATGGTACGTAGAATGCTCCAAGACCTGAGGTGAAGGCTTTGAAGGCTGGAGAAGTACTGCCAGGAGGAATGGTACGTAGAATGCTCCAAGACCTGAGGTGAAGGCTTCCAAGGCTGGAGAAGTACTGCCAGGAGGAATGGTACGTAGAATGCTCCAAGACCTGAGGTGAAGGCTTCCAAGGCTGGAGAAGTACTGCCAGGAGGAATGGTACGTAGAATGCTCCAAGACCTGAGGTGAAGGCTTCCAAGGCTGGAGAAGTACTGCCAGGAGGAATGGTACGTAGAATGCTCCAAGACCTGAGGTGAAGGCTTTGAAGGCTGGAGAGGTGCTGCCAGGAGGAATGGTACGTAGAATGCTCCAAGACCTGAGGTGAAGGCTTCCAAGGCTGGAGAAGTACTGCCAGGAGGAATGGTACGTAGAATGCTCCAAGACCTGAGGTGAAGGCTTCCAAGGCTGGAGAAGTACTGCCAGGAGGAATGGTACGTAGAATGCCTGCAGAGCACCGTCACTGTGCTTTGTACGCTGGGATGGGGAGCGGCAATTTGAGTAGAGCGCTTCTTTCCCTGTGGATACGACTCTAGGACCACTCCATCCCAGAATCCCATTGCTGGGGTAACACAGGTGTCTGTGGGTGAAGGCTCTGCAGGTGTCTGTGGGTGTGGGCTCTGCAGGTGTCTGTGGGTGTGGGCTCTGCAGGTGTCTGTGGGTGAGGGCTCTGCAGGTGTCTGTGGGTGTGGGCTCTGCAGGTGTCTGTGGGTGAGGGCTCTGCAGGTGTCCTTGCAGGTGTCTGTGGGTGAGGGCTCTGCTGGTGTCGGTGCAGGTGTCTGTGGTTGAGGGCTCGGCAGATGTCTGTGGGTGAGGGCTCTTCAGGTGTCTGTGGGTGAGGGCTCTACATGTGTCTGTGGGTGAGGGCTCTGCAGGTGTCTGTGGGTGAGGGCTCTGCAGGTGTCTGTGGGTGAGGGCTCTGCTGGTGTCTGTGGGTGAGGGCTCTACATGTGTCTGTGGGTGAGGGCTCTGCAGGTGTCTGTGGGTGAGGGCTCTGCTGGTGTCTGTGGGTGAGGGCTCTGCTGGTGTCTGTGGGTGAGGGCTCTACATGTGTCTGTGGGTGAGGGCTCTGCAGGTGTCTGTGGGTGAGGGCTCTGCTGGTGTCTGTGGGTGAGGGCTCTACATGTGTCTGTGGGTGAGGGCTCTACATGTGTCTGTGGGTGAGGGCTCTACATGTGTCTGTGGGTGAGGGCTCTGCAGGTGTCTGTGGGTGAGGGCTCTGCAGGTGTCTGTGGGTGAGGGCTCTACATGTGTCTGTGGGTGAGGGCTCTACATGTGTCTGTGGGTGAAGGCTCTACATGTGTCTGTGGGTGAGGGCTCTGCAGGTGTCTGTGGGTGAGGGCTCTGCAGGTGTCTGTGCAGGTGTCTGTGGGTGAGGGCTCTACATGTGTATGTGGGTGAGGGCTTTCAGGTGTCTGTGGGTGAGGGCTCTACATGTGTCTGTGGGTGAGGGCTCTGCAGGTGTCTGTGCGTGAGGTGCTTCGTGCAGGTGTCTGTGGGTGAGAGCTCTGCAGGTGTCTGTGGGTGAGGGTCTGCAGGTGTCTGTGCAGGTGTCTGTGGGTGAGGGCTCTACATGTGTCTGTGGGTGAGGGGTTCTGCAGGTGTCTGTGCAGGTGTCTGTGGGTGAGGGCTCTACATGTGTCTGTGGGTGAGGGCTCTTGTTGTGTCTGTGGGTGAGGGCTCTACATGTGTCTGTGGGTGAGGGCTCTACATGTGTCTGTGGGTGAGGGCTCTACATGTGTCTGTGGGTGAGGGCTCTGCAGGTGTCTGTGGGTGAGGGCTCTACATGTGTCTGTGGGTGAGGGCTCTACATGTGTCTGTGGGTGAGGGCTCTACAGGTGTCTGTGGGTGAGGGCTCTGCAGGTGTCTGTGGGTGAGGGCTCTACATGTGTCTGTGGGTGAGGGCTCTACATGTGTCTGTGGGTGAGGGCTCTACATGTGTCTGTGCAGGTGTCTGTGGGTGAGGGCTCTACATGTGTCTGTGCAGGTGTCTGTGGGTGAGGGCTCTACATGTGTCTGTGGGTGAGGGCTGTGCTGTGCAGGTGTCTGTGGGTGAGGGCTCTGCAGGTGTCTGTGCAGGTGTCTGTGGGTGAGGGCTCTACATGTGTCTGTGGGTGAGGGCTCTACAGGTGTCTGTCTGTGGGTGAGGGCTTCTTCATGGTGTCTGTGGGTGAGGCTCTTCAGGTGTCTGTGGGTGAGGGCTCTACATGTGTCTGTGGGTGAGGGCTCTACAGGTGTCGGTGCAGGTGTCTGTGGGTGAGAGCTCTGCAGGTGTCTGTGCAGGTGTCTGTGCAGGTGTCTGTGCAGGTGTCTGTGGGTGAGAGCTCTGCAGGTGTCTGTGGGTGAGGGCTCTGCAGGTGTCTGTGGGTGAGGGCTCTACATGTGTCTGTGGGTGAGGGCTCTACAGGTGTCTGGGGTGTCGTCAGGTGTCTGTGGGTGAGAGCTCTGCATGTGTCTGTGGGTGAGGGCTCTGCAGTGTCTGTGCAGGTGTCTGTGGGTGCAGGTGTCCTGTCTGCAGGTGTCTGTGGGTGAGGGCTCTGCAGGTGTCTGTGGGTGAGGGCTCTGCAGGTGTCTGTGGGCAGCTCGGTGTCTGTGGGTGAGGGCTCTACATGTGTCTGTGCAGGTGTCTGTGGGTGAGGGCTCTGCAGGTGTCTGTGGGTGAGGGCTCTACATGTGTCTGTGCAGGTGTCTGTGGGTGAGGGCTCTGCAGGTGTCTGTGGGTGAGGGCTCTGCAGGTGTCTGTGGGTGAGGGCTCTACATGTGTCTGTGGGTGAGGGCTCTGCAGGTGTCTGTGGGTGAGGGCTCTGCAGGTGTCTGTGGGTGAGGGCTCTACATGTGTCTGTGCAGGTGTCTGTGGGTGAGGGCTCTGCAGGTGTCTGTGGGTGAGGGCTCTACATGTGTCTGTGGGTGAGGGCTCTACATGTGTCTGTGCAGGTGTCTGTGGGTGAGGGCTCTGCAGGTGTCTGTGCAGGTGTCTGTGCAGGTGTCTGTGGGTGAGGGCTCTGCAGGTGTCTGTGGGTGAGGGCTCTACAGGTGTCTGTGGGTGAGGGCTCTGCAGGGTGTCTGTGGGTGAGGGCTCTGCAGGTGTCTGTGGGTGAG
>JAWQFJ010007530.1:0-5000 GCA_034096865.1 Theodoxus fluviatilis
CTTTGAGTCGTAGGTTTTACATCAGAGTTTCCCTGTCCTAGACGGACCACCTGAAGAGGCTAACGAGTTCCATCTACCCGGGTTTGAAATAAGAGTTGTCCTTCTCCTCCTAGACTGGTTGCCAACCAAGGCTTATGAGCCCAGTTTGCCCAGTTCCCGGTTATACCGACGAGCGCTCGGTTGTACCTGTAGGAAGCTTTGTGAGCAACAGGGGAACCACGTGAAGGTGTTCCCTCAGGAGCAATTAGGTAGGAGAGGCCATGTGCGTGCATGTACACCGAACTGCATTGCAGCAGCAATCACTACCCCAGGTTGGGAAAGGTTACACACACACACACACACACACACACACACACACACACACACGCGCGCGCACACACACTCGCGCGCTGAACCGCACCAACAAATGGGACTCCCACACGAAGACAAAGACGCACACACACACACATACACACACATACACACACATACACACACATACACACACATACTCATACACACATACACATACACACACGTGCGCGCGTGCACACATTCATGCACATAAAGACACGCGTGAGCGCATGCACGCATGCACATACGCTCTCTCTCTCTCTCTCTCTCTCTCTCTCTCTCTCTCTCATACACACACACACACACACACACACACACACACACAAACACACAAACACACACGCACGCACGCACGCACGCACGCACGCACGCACGCACGCACGCACTTACAGAAAAATGTACGTGGTCAATCAGGCACTCGGGCATGCTATCAGATGGCAAACGGAGAGATTCACAGACAAACTAATAAAAACCACAGGTATGTGAAGTGAAGAAAGAGGAACCTTCTCGCATCTTGGGTGGTTTTCTGAGACTTCATTCGCTGCACCGAGTTTTGCTGGAAACCCAGGAAGAACCCGGTGATCAGAGTTCCGCCAAAGACAGTCCAGAACGTGTGCCGCACAGTCGGGTCGGGGTCGAAGCTGTCAAGACAAATCCTCATGCCGTGAGAAAATGCTTCAGGTTTCGCACGCTATCTCAGCAAAACTGGCACCTTCTAATGATAAAGAGCAAAGATGAACAACAACATGCATCTGCAATGTACACCTCCACTGGAAACTTTTGTAATACTGCCAAGAGGCAGAAAAAATATCTATAGTAGAACTCTTTATTAGTTTGTATATCATCATTTTCTTTTATGGTTCCAGCTGTACACATTATGAACATCACAACAAGAAATCATTGATACTATGGGAGGGTGACATTTGAAAATCATTGCTTGATATTTTGTGAAAAATGTTTTTTATCGTTTTCCTTTTAAAACATAATATTTTGGTGAAAAATAAGTACGAAAATAGTGTTGTAAAATTATTCAACGTTGCATTATAGTTCATTTGCTCTTTTTCTATACATCCTCATGAACAAAAAGATTCGTATCGTTGTGAATGGTTTGTCCACGATATCTTTTCACGGTGTTTACAAAGTTAATTGGACAAAATTAGTGTCATGTTTAATTGCGTTATTTATAAAAAAGATGATTTATAAGTTGCAGCAGCAGCGAGTGTGAAGGGGTTTACGAGGGCAAAAGAACGAGAACCAGGCGCGGATCAGTTCACTTTAGGGGGTGGGTGGGTTCCAAACTTTTTAAAGAGCGGGGGTGGGGGTGGGGGGGTGTTTAGTGCTCAACCGAAACGTGAAAGCGGGGGGGGGGGGGGGGGGCAGAAAGACGACCCTATAAGTGCGCTTGAGCCTCAGCTGAAACGTGAGAGCGGGGGTGGGGGGATGCAGAAGTACGTCCCTATTGGTGCGCTTCAACCTCAGCCCAAACGTGCGAGCAGGGGGGGGGGGGGATTTTCACTGCAAAATATTTCAATCTGACGCATTCTGATAGTCATCATTACTACTTTCAGGCAATACATTTTGTTACGAATAAAAATAGTTTTTAATGTTTTTTCGGGGGGGGGGGGGGGGTCCGGAAACCCCGGAAACCCCCCCCCCCCCCTCGTCCGCCCCTGAGAGCAGGTGAAGCAGAAGTTGCGCCAATAAGCAAGTACGTGTAAGAGCATGAGCAATGACTGTTAAGTACGTGTAAGAGCATGAGCAATGACTGTTAAGTACGTGTAAGAGCATGAGCAATGACTGTTAAGTACGTGTAAGAGCATGAGCAATGACTGTTGAGTACGTGTAAGAGCATGAGCAATGACTGTTAAGTACGTGTAAGAGCATGAGCAATGACTGTTAAGTACGTGTAAGAGCATGAGCAATGACTGTTAAGTACGTGTAAGAGCATGAGCAATGACTGTTAAGTACGTGTAAGAGCATGAGCAATGACTGTTAAGTACGTGTAAGAGCATGAGCAATGACTGTTAAGTACGTGTAAGAGCATGAGCAATGACTGTTAAGCGGGCACCCGGCTTGCTAAGATTCTCCAGGTTGAGCAGCAGGTGCAAGTAACTGACTTGAAAAAGTTGAGTCTGCCTCCCTCCTTAGCAAGGTTCCATACTGCAGCGGGCCCTCCAGCCACCAACGTTCCCTGCAACATCCATGGTGCGCTCCTGATCAGCCTTTGTGGTAGCGTCGGAACCCATGAAATTGTGTGTAGTCATCAAGTTAGGCCCACCCACCTATCCACACACACACACACACACACACACACACACACACACACACACACAAACACACAAACACACACACACACACACACACTCACAAGTTCACACACACATACACACAAACACACACACACACACACACACACACTCACACGTTCACACACACAACACACACACACACACACACACACACTCACACGTTCACACACACACACACACACACACACACACACACACACACACAAACACACACACACACGCGCGCGCACACACACACACACGCACACACACACAGCCAAAGCCAGGTGTAGGTAATTTCACATGTGTGTTGAATTGCTTCATCAGTCATCGCTTGTTTTCATCAATCATTGGTCATCAATCATCTATCGTCATCATCATCATAATCACTAACCCTGTGCAGCGGCAGTATGGCGCCCAGCAGATCATTCCATCATTCACCATCCCCTCCATCTACATCATTTCACATCTTTTCCGAAGAGTAATAAAGTCTTCGTTTGTAAAATATTAATCATGGAGTTCCTGACTTCCTCTGTGTGAGAGGTTTAGGTCCCACCTAGCAGGTGCAGGGCGCGACAATCTCACCTGAGAGAGACTTGGTTTTTGCTGGTGAAGTTGGTAGTCCAACGACTGTATAGAAAGTGAGGTGGAGGGTGGATGGCAGTTGAGTTCTGCCCCATTCTGAACACAGAGATGTAATACTATCTCTGACACAGGTTGGTCACGTGACTTCGAATCCACATTCCAATGATTCTACCAATCAAAATTCAACATGATCAGAAGACCATTGAGAGTAAAAAGAGGCGATTCTATTTCACTCCAATTATTTATCCCGATAGATAAACACAAATTTGGTGTTCTAATAAAACTAATCTATGAGATTTTCAGGAAATCATTTGAGAACTACTTTTAGCGCGAATGTGACTATAAGGTTGTAAACTGCCTTAAGCACGTGCGATTGTGTATATACAGTAGTCGCCGCTTATTAAAAACACATTGGGACCGAACAAAAGTGTTTTTAATAAGCGGCGTTTTTATTAACCGGCACTTCCCGCTTCACCAAGCCGTTGCGTTTCTTCCACCTGTTAAACCCCCCATTTGTAGCTTTGAATTCGGAGCGACCAAGCTGGGAAGCAATCTGTTCCGCCTTCTGACACAGGATTGGGCCGTTTACAGGTGTGTTGCGCGCTTGGATAGAGTCGAACCACCGCTTTAAGCCATCTTCTGTCTCTTTATCCTTCCCGCAGCGCCGACGCTTCCTTTGGCCTTGACTGGAGCCCTCTGCGATATCAGCCATAAGTTCATCTTCTTTTTTCAGTGTCTGGCACATAAATGATGCCGACACACCCAAAATGTCAGCACCCTCCCTCAAACTTTTAGAATTTAGCTCTCGGTAGCGATCAAGCAAGCCCACTTTGTCTTTGGGTGTCATTTCTGTTCTTTTTCTTTTCTTTGGAGCTGAAGTTAAAGCCATTTTCTGATTCACTGCTTATCCAGCGAGACTAGACAGTGTTGAATTGACATCTGACGGTTTGCTGACAAGGTACGTGTAATCACTGTTCACACAAACGCTGAAGCGTCTTTAGTTGTCATCTAACGGTTTGCTGACAAGAATTCACAACCAGAGATCGACTCTGACCCTCCGAACTCGCTCAATGAAGTATAAATATTGCTGTTGTATTCAAAGTCCTTATAATTAGTAGAGTTCACAATATTACACTCTTGTGATTCGAATTTTACCGCACACAAGTTTTACATTCATGGGAAATCGATGTTTAGAAAATGAACTGACGGAAAAATGGCTGCCAGTATGGAGTGTATCACAACAAGCGGAGGAATACACTCACGATGTGATATGGCATTCAGCGTGGCTGTTCAGAACGGTGGTATGCATGTTATGGAAGAATTTAGGCTATCACGTGACCAACCTGTTGCTGAGACTATATTCACTAGTCTCAGCCACGCTGAATGGTTCTGCCCCAGAGTGATGAGCGGTGTTCGCTCTGAGGTATGAGTAGTACTCTTAGTGAGTAAAGGGGGGTCGTGAGTTGGTTGTGAGAAGATAGCTATATTAGAGAACGCAAGAGAGAGAGAGAGAGAGAGAGAGAGAGAGAGAGAGAGAGAGAGAGAGAGAGAGAGAGAGAGAGAGAGAGCGGGCAGAGTTGGAAAGTTGGTGCGAGAGTTTTACACGGGTCGATAGTTTTTACTGACCTACGTGCTTTTATGTTTTATATAAGACAGCTGGCCGACATTTTACTTGTGCTTTTTTTTTTCATTTTTCCCGTTGGGAGTTGAGTAGGTGAAGAGTAGGTGTAATTTTATAAGATTGGGTTATTGAGGATGTTGTGTTTGAGCCAGATAACAATGTAACATTCTTTT
>JAWQFJ010007530.1:10000-63775 GCA_034096865.1 Theodoxus fluviatilis
GTCTCGAATCTTAAAAGCTAGGCACCTCTCAAGCTGCCTCGCTCAATCTACGCTCGTCTTCGATTGGCTCGCTAGCAAGCAAAGAATGAAACTGCCCATTCGGCGAGATCTACGTAGATCTACCGAGATCTTCGCATTTTGAAACCCGCCCCAGACATCGATTGACCGAGTTCCAATGCAGTTGCCGAATCAAACGTAAGCACTGCTCCCAAGTTCGTTTAAGTTGCTTGTGATCGTTTCGCTATCTGATCCGACAATAATTACTAAACATTGATGTCAAAAGCACTATTCAAAATTTTTGGCGGGTGGTCTACCCCGCACAACTAAAATCTACGGTTAATATCATATCCACAAGCCGAACTAGGTGACCCGATCTTACAAGTTATACATTACGCCGAGTGAGGGCAAGTTGATCACTCATCGACTCGATAATAGTGAATTTTCGGTCCTCGCCAGACCAGGGAAACGAAATTGTCCATTCAAGTCAGAACTAAACAGTTATCTGCTGCTACTCATTCGAGCTTTACATGAAACATTATATCACACTAGCTCGATCGTCTGCTGGCGTAGTGACTACGGTTCGATCGCGTTCGTCTGCTAGCCAGCTAGGTACGTACGGTGAGGTTTGTTTACTTATCTTCTGTGAGTTTTGTGCAGAAAATATACATTAAAACAGTCTAATATGACTATTTTCGATTAGTTTTTAATCTAATTAATCTTTTTGCATGCTTTAATGTCATCCTTTTGCCACGATCTAGCGATCATCCCATGAGCTTCTATTTTTACCAGTCTACCAGAACTGCCAGAAGTAAAGGGACGAAACTCGGGCTGAATTTCCGTTTCAGAAATGAGGGCGGTTTTATGTCTTGGTGGAGATGCCGCACTCCCGCCAAACTCGAGTCCGGTGGCGCCCAAAGAAGCAGCTAGCCTCGGACAATCGACAGGAGATGTTCAGTTCAGCCTTCTCTTCGCCGAAATGGTCTCGGCAGCCCCCTCCCGGACAGACGCAGGAATTACAATCCGGTACATTACAAATGGCTGCTACTTCAATTTTAGGCGCCTAAAGGCGCGCACCAAAGTTCGCCAAGCCCTCGTTCGCGACCTCCTGTTCGCTGATTATTGTGTGCTGGCTGCTCAAACACACACACACACACACACACACACACACACACACACACACACACACACACACACACACACACACACACAAAAACTCTCTCTCTCTCTCTCTCTCTCTCTCTCTCTCTCTCTCTCTCTCTCTGTATATCTATATATATATATATATATATATATATATATATATATATATATATATACGCGCGCGCACGCACATACACGTGCATACACGCGCGCGCACGCACGCACACACAACACATACAAAAACACACATTCCACACTACACCACTCCATACTACACACTACACACACACTATATATATATATATATATATATATATATATATATATATATATATACATACACGCACGCACACGCACACACACACACACACACACACACACACACACACACACACACACACACACAGAGTCTACAGGCGAACACACACGAGCAGTGTTACCACTGTACTTCAGTAGTTTCATCAGTCAGTCTTGAGACAAGCACAACGCACGATTTACGCATGGCATCAAACTGTTGTTTGTTTTTGGTGCCATTTGTGCCGTTTTGATCACTTTTGAGATATTTACATCTTCAGAAATATAATTTAGTTTTTTGTTTGATATAAGAATGACTGTTGTAGCATAAAATGTGAAGTGACAAAACTCCGAAGGAGCGAGGCAACTGATTATCTTCAAAAGATGAGTCGCCGTCAACAAATGTTTCAGCCCTGAAAAATTCCTGACACCCCCGGGGAGGGGGGGGGGGGCGGGGGGAGGGGAGGGGAAGGCTACACCTGGGGCGCGTTCAAGTCTCTCTTCGAAGACCTGCGCAAGGCTGCATTTCACCCACAACGTCGTTCAGGCTTTGCAGTCGAGTCGTTTAAGGTCGAGTGTAGCTGAGTGTCAACCACGCTGCGCCCCCGCTGTGCATACGGAATTGAAGCCTGAACGCATCCTTGGTCGTAGCTCCAAGTGCCAGTCTGTTGTCTGACCCATTGCATGCAGTGCGCGCATCACAGGGCAGAATCTGCCTGCCTCTGCTTCTACTCGACTGTTAAACTCTGTTCTCTGGTGTTCCTCCTGACCCATACTCTTCTCTGCTGACTCTGCTGACTCTGCCACAGCCATAGTACTGTCCCTACAGATTTGGGAGAGAAGACAGTGTCAATTTTGAGAAACTCATGTTACATGTTCAGCAAAATCAGTTGCAAGGGATCTTTAGACAGATTTAAACTACTTTTAACCCATGATTTTAGTTAGATTTCGATCGCAAGCGGGAGATATCAGGTACATTGAAGTATACTCTATGCGATTGTGCACACAAACAAACAAAAATCAATTTCTCGAGGATTGACCTGCCTACATTGCTTCAGGCTGCAGCACTGCATACAGTGGCGCGACATATCCACCATTTCGTCTGAACGGGTCACGTTTGTCGTCGTAGCAGCTCTATTTCCACGCACATTCATATAGATGTGGACTTGTGGCCATTCGCCGCAGCGATGAAAGCTCACGAGTTCAGCACAATGCTGCGTAGCCAAACAGCTGTATCGTGTTGTAGCGAAAGTTCCGCGTCACAGGGCCTAGAACTGTCAACATAGGTGTGTGGCTCAAGGCCATCCTGATTTGACACAGATATCATGATGATTTTTTTCGTCCCTGATGTGTACCAGGAGAGCTCAAGGAACGCTTCACTAACCAGCATCCAGGGCCAGTGCAGGACCGTACAGCACGACGCCCATGTACAGCAGCTAGAAGAAATGGAATTGAAGAGGATCAATAGTGAAATGACAAGACAATGATGATTGTCAATTAGTTTGCATATTTTTCCTATTCTGTTACTGTTCTTGCTATATGACTGATTTACGCTACTTGTCGTTTTCGCTGAAGAGCAACCAAGAAAGCAATTTTACCCCCCTCCATGTGTGCTTGAAAATTATGACACAGAGTGCAACACCGAAATCCGGAGGAATGAGATCTATGCATTTTACATAAATATTAAAGACAACAAATGCATAAAAAAGTATTTGTAAGATAGCAAAATGAATTATGTTGGAAATGTGTTAACACATAAGAAACTAGTACGAATGTGTGTGTTTTTATCTCCATAATCCATTCCAAAATATAAAACTCTAATTCTTGTGAGGAAGTAAATTGCAAAGACGATGACGATGAACTACATTTGCTCTTGCGATGTCCAGCTCACGAAGATCATGAAACTAAATTACCCTGGCAAAATATGTCCAAAAATGTTCTCGAAACAATGAATTGTTTCGTATCGCCTACAAAAGGCGATATTCTTGGAAATGTTTTGAGCAGTTACATGTATTTTAAATGCATGTTTAAAAAAGTAAATAAACGTAGACGAAACAATGCGACAAAAAAAAGACTACCAGGGGACCATGCCGAGGAAACTCACCGCTGACATGACACCTAGGAACGTGCCCAGCAGATGAATGGCCTTAGAGTCGTAACGGAGCTCCAAGTACTGAAAATACCAGAACATTTGCGCTCTGTCGTTGCTCATACATTTATAGTCATACGTGTATCTTCTTTTCAAAAAGGGTGCAAGCGCCCAAACAAAGAAGTCTGAAAAAATGCTTCTACCCGGGAATAAATGACAAGCAGCATTCTATTTAAACTTTTATGACACTCCTGTTTTCCTCAAAAACGGTTGACAGAATCGAATGCCTTGTGATAATCAATAAATGTCATATAATATGTCACATACAAGACACTAAATGTTGCTAAGTATATCCATTATGCCCTAAGGAGGAGAAACGAGAATATCAAAGTGTAAACAATGTTATTATTACAATCTTGTCAATATTATACGAGGGCTGTACACTTGTGACGGCCGATGACTACGCAATAAAAGTAAACTCTCTCACTCTCTGTCTGTGTGTCTGTCTATGTGTCTGTGTGTCTGTCTCTGTCTGTCTGTGTGTCTGTCTGTCTGTGTGTCTGTGTGTCTGTCTGTCTGTCTCTGTCTCTCTCTCTCTCTCTCTCTCTCTCTCTCTCTCTCTCTAGTGCTTGTAAACATCTATGCTTACACGAGCATTCATCCATCTGCACACCAACCTACAACAACAGCGCACTGTGACATCCAGGTGCGTGGTTTCCCTGCTCACCTCGAATATGCTGGTGATCTTGAGAGGATGGAATAGCGGAACAGAGACGTAGGCCGAAATAATGTTGGAGATCAAGTAGCCAAGGGACCCCATGATCATCTGGATACCGTAAACATAGGCCTCCGCAGGAAATCCCAGCAGGAGAATGGACGACTGGAAGGTAACCAAGAAGGACATCAGGACGGGAAGCCATTGCATGGTTCCCCCTCCCACGAAGAACTCAGACGTGGTCCGCTGCCGGTCCCCTGAGAGAGCATAGAAGATTCCGATGCCTAGGGACACGGCCAGGGTGAGGGCAAAGACGCAGTAGTCTGCCACGTGGAAACTGTGACTCACGTCCGCCATCTTGGCTGTCTGGAACGAGATGGGGTTGTCCTTGTGAGTGTTGACAAGTTAAGCCGGTGCTTAAGTAGAGGACGCTAATGCCGCACACAGTGTCCAGACACAAAATTCAGTCATGTGACATCTATTTCAGGCCCTTCACACACCATTTTTAAGACTGGTGATGTTGTCTCCCTTTCATTATGAATGACATTCGACTCTAATGCTTTTATTAAGTTGTCTCTTCAATCAAGAGGGAGAGAATTCAATGTGAAATCATGCTGATGAATCGTGTATCCAAAGAGGGCCTCCAGGAACTTCTGGTTTTGATTATACTATGCTTATTAAGTATATTTAAAAAACCAACCAATCA
This sequence comes from Theodoxus fluviatilis, assembly GCA_034096865.1. Taxonomy (NCBI): domain Eukaryota; kingdom Metazoa; phylum Mollusca; class Gastropoda; order Cycloneritida; family Neritidae; genus Theodoxus; species Theodoxus fluviatilis. The sequence goes on from JAWQFJ010007530.1 coordinate 14,945, forward strand.
AAACTACTCGACCTGCCATTGGGGAATGCTTCATACGTTAGCAAATGGAACGCGGGGATCATCCTTTAAATATACGTTTTGTCCGATGGGCCTCATGGAGACTTCATCAACGTTTACACGTCTGATGGTGGTGTGCTGGCGGCGGTGGCGGTGATGGTGGAGGTGGTGAAAGTGAAGGTAGTGATGGTGGTGGTGGAGGTGGCGATGCAATGGTGGTACTTACAATAATGATGTAGAAAATTTTGAAGCAGTTGCAGCAGGAGCTACATTAGTAATGGTGCTAAGTCAATTCACACGTTGAAATTATCTTTATTTGGGACTATTTTATCCTAGTGGCCGCAAAGCAATGCCCGTAATATCAAGGGGCTTGCTGGCACGGCGACACTCTCTCCACGCATGCTCAGCGTGCTGAGCCGTGCTTGGGGCTCAAGGCCGGCGATTAGGTCGCTCGCCTCGCCAGAAATGCTATAGTATAGTGTCTCTGGCCTCGCGGCTAGCAGCCTCGCGTTGCATAAGACCTGCTTCCCTCCACCACAAGTGCGGCAGAGCGCCCCGGGGCGCTCGTCTTAGACAACGCATGGGGTGCGGTGTTCAGTGCAGCACGGAGCCTGGAGTTGCGTTCTTAGCAAGATGCTTAACCCGCACTACCTCTCCTATCGAGCAGTAACACCGGCCCGCGCGATGGAGCTAACTCTCCTGGGCGCTCAGACCCTCTTCCCACCACCTCTACTGCTTAGTGCGGCAGATGGATCCGGGGCACTCGCATTATACAACGCAGGACGACCTGGTGCTAGGTGCTGCGCGGGGACGGCCGGGGGCGAAAGCTCCCAAAATCTACCGTGCAAATGAGTCGAGTGACAGGAGCTATCCCAGCAATACAATTCTGCTAGGAAACGTTAAGCTGTGCTGTTATTTTAGTGTCGGAGTCCTCCTTCTCCTAGCTGCGCGGCCATCCTTATGGCCTCCAGTGCAAAACTTTTAGATCAATTTAACAGATGATCCAGCTGTGCTAGCGAGATCCATTATAAGTACAGAATGCTTCATTACAATGGTGAGCCCATTGGATGCGCGAGCGTATTTAGGAGCATCATGTATGTATGTATGTATGTATGTATGTATGTATTTTGGCTCTTATATAGCGCCAATCTCACACCCAAAGGCATGCTCAAGGCGCTCAGCACGTTCACCCTTTGAATAAAAGAGTTTTTAGCTGTGACTTGAAAGTCTGTATTGAAGGAGATTTCCTCAGTCTGTCTGGGATATCGTTCCAGAGTTTTGGTCCAGCATACGAGAATGCTCTCTCCCCAGATCTCTTGGTGTTGTAGCGTGGCACATGGAGTAATGACTGCGCCGAAGATCTGAGATCCCTCATGACGTAGGCGACCCGGCGATTACCTCGTCTAGAAGTGGCTCACGTTTTGCACGCTCGAAGCGTGCAGAGCATACCCAGCGCACCCTGCTTGACTGGGTGGTCAAAGGATCGACGCATACGAGCGTCACTCAGGCGGAGGACCCTCAGGTGACAGACGAAGGCGATGAAGAAGAAGAGGAGGAAGATCTCTTCGATGACGCAAGAACGGAGACGGACAGAATGGAAGAAGCGTCGGCAGGGTGGGACAGCCGACTAAACGTGTGGCTAGGAAGACTACGTCACTCTGAAGCAGGGAGGCCGCAAGGCCCTGTACCTGCTCTCCCCCCTCAGCCTCGAGCCTCTGCCAAGGCTGCTGGCGATTCCAGCCCCGTCACCTAGGGAGACGGCCAAGGCCCCAATGTTGTCACCTCGGATGAGGAAGGTAATATCGATTGTCCGCTTCATAAGTTTAGTTTGTTGTCATGGAATGTCGATGGCTTGCTTTCCAAGTTTGATGATCCCGATTTCCTCCACTATATCGAGAAATTTACTTGTGCATGTTTGTACAAAACCTTTGTACAGCAATTCGATTGTTCACATTGTCTAGAATGGTTTTGGTCCCTGCTAACAAGATTTCGTCTAAGGTGAGGATGTCAGGGGGACTTATCTGATTTGTAAAGAAATCTGTCGCAAATCTTTTCTCCTACACTGAATGTACGTTTAGAAATACACTGGTCTTTAAGGTCGACAAAGCGTTCTTTGGTTCCATGAAAGACGTGCTCATTTTTTGGGGGGCATACGTACCCCCCTCGGGTTCTTCGTTTTATGAAACGGTAAATGAGGCCGATGGCATCCTGTTGTTGGAAAAATGTATTGCTACTGTCACTGAAATGTATCGATATTGCTCTATTTTGTTGTGTGGTGACCTTAATGCTAGAACGTCGTGTTATAACTCATGTGATAGTGATATAATGTTTGACATGAGATTGAACATAGCGAACAATCTGCGCTTTCCCATGATTCCACTTTGAATGAGTTTTGTCGATCGCTGTTGGCCTTGTGCACTGCATACGATCTCACAATTTTAAATGGCTTGTTCGGGGAGGAATCGGGAAAATCCACGTATGTGTCCCATTCAGGAAGTAGCGTAGTAGACTATTGTATAGTGTCAGAAGATTTTCTGGTACTATTTGATTCCTTGTGTGTGGTAGAGTCAGTTACTTCCCCGCATATGGGTCTTGAGCTAAGTATAGCCCAGGAAAATACGCGGTTAGCGTACAGGGAGGACATGGCCGTCATGTCAACTACAAAAATTGTCGGGGACGCATCTTTTTCTGATATCCAAAACCTACAGAACTGTCTGTCAGAATTACATGGCAAGGAAATAAAGATTGAACCTCAGCTAGATGTAAATGAGTTCACAAATGTACTAACGAAATATCTCGTGCAGGCTGCAGAATTTCTAAGAAAAACTTTTAAACACAGAGTTCATTCGTCTTCGAGAGTATGGTATGACAAAGATTGTGTAATTGCTGAAAAGGCTGCCAGACGACATTTACGGATGTTATTGAATACTAAGTCAGATGAAGATAGAAATACATATATTTGGTCCAGAAACAATTACAAATTGATCATTAGGGATAACAAAGAAGAGTATAGAATGAATGTGAGTAATACACTGGCTACGAATATCAAAAACAGTGCAAAATTCTGGAGACAAGTAAAACATCTGGGCACAAAATATCGAGCTCCTTGTGTTACGAACCCGACCCCTCTATTTGTATTTCTCTGTGTGGTTTTGGCAAACTGCCTGCCCTGTGCTACGTTCTCTGTGTGAGCTAATGAAGCATCATACCACTACCACTATGAATTGTGTGTGTATGCATGTTTTAAGTAAGGAATACTAAAGGATATGGAAGCCAGCCAGACCTCAACTAAATATAGTTTATTAAGCAACCAGCCATGCCTTTAGAATATTACTGTGTTGGCGGGAAGAGTGAACATTTTTCAAGTTGGCGCCAAGCTTGTGCTGACTGTGTGAGAGACTTTGAACCCAGAGAATTTTGCTGATGGTGCCAGACTGAGTGGGGCAAAAATGCGCCAATTTTCTCTTCTTTCCCATTGGCCCAGAGTAGTGAACTTTTAAGAGTTTGGGCGGTAGAAAAGTTGTCGAGTCAGCAGGCGCCAAACATCCCCTCCTTCCCATTGGTGAACTTCAGAGACTCTCAATGGAGACGTGGAAGAAGATATAAATATAGGCAGCAGTCTGCTAGCGAGACTGGCGTGTTTGGGGACGACTGGCGTGTTTGCTCCTCTGCTGGGAGCGAGAGAATACAATCATGGTATCAATTAAGGCCAGTCTGACCTAGGGGCAAGGGCAGGGAATGGCGTCCCTCCCCACCCCCCTACAACACCACCTCCAGCCCCCCTGGATGGAGGAGATGCCGGCAGCCGCTCGCCCACAAGCTGCAACCAAGCGGAGATGACCCTGACCCCGCCACCAGACACTGGAGGAGAGATGAGGCCAGTTCAACCTCCCCTCTTGCAGGCCCACCCCTGCATCAGTCGACATCCCCTCCACCCCCCAAGACAACCCCCTTCTGGAGCAGCCACGGGGTCAACTGCCCTGACCCCCTTCAGCACAGACAACCACAGGGTCACGCCGCCCTGACACCTTTCATCAGTCCTCCACAGAACGGACTCAGTGAACTCAGATAAGTTTTTACCATGATACCATAGAAAAGATTGGCTGGCTAAAAGAACTAGAATTTTGAACACAGAAGTTTTTATTATTATTCATGCACGTTGATTTACTGACCATTGTTCTATCACTTCAAGTGTTATTAAAGTCATTTTTTGTATTTGACCTCTGCATTCATCTTCTCTGTTGTCTTGTCCAGTCTTGACAGCGAGAAAGGTGAATGAATATTGCATGCAGCAGTGCGTTTACCCCTAGACATCTTCTTCATTAAGAATAATCAGAGCACGGCATGTAATAAATGGGGTTGCTCGTCCGAAATTGTTTTCTGAAAAGAAGCAAAAATGTCAAAATGTGTTAATAACAAGTTTGGTTGACTGAGAGCCATTGTCAGCGTCTATGATTGACGTGACGTTATTTCTTGTTGAGAAATTCTGAGTAGCAGTGATAGATCATTTGTACTGATGTTTGAATGAATTAATTTCATGATAACTTGTTTTCTTAAAGTAAAAACGTGCATAGACCTCGCAGAAACATTGTTGGTTGAAATCTACGAGTGAAGATTTTTGGGACGCTACTCTGCTTACCATTGCTGCTGCTACCTTTTAGAATGTGTTGACGGCATGCATGCTTTCCATTACTTGCATGTGAATGAGTTAGATTGACTGTTTTAACTCATGCATATCGATTCTTTCACCCTCTTTGATGATTGTTGGCCACTGACCTTTTTGGGGGAACTTTTGTGTTTGATTCTGGCACAGTCATGGCTAATTTATCTAGTGGGAGGAGAGATGTCAAGTGTTATCGATGTCTTAGATTTGGGCACTTGAGTTATGATTGTGGGAAGGAGAGAAAGACGAGAGATGAGAAACGAAGTGCGAGCAGGTCACCTAGAGTTTGCTATCGATGTCTAAAACCCGGACACTTGGCTAGTGAGTGTGGAATGGGGTTGACTGCAAATGTTAAAGCTCGTGTGACTTTGGTGAGAAGTCCTGGCATGGTGCCAAAAGAGAGTAGACCCGTGTGCGAGATTGTGGAGGGAGCGAAGATGGAGACACGTGAGTCTGGTATAGTGAATCAACCGGCCTGCCCGGTGAAGGAAGTTGTTGTGGAGTGCTCTGCTCCCCATGAGTCTCGGGGAAAATTGTTTGTGGGGAACAAAGAAGTATCTGTCACGGTGCGCCGTTGTACAGGCGCGGAAATTACGTTGGTGCGGTCTGGGATTCTTGCAGACTGGGGAGAGTCGGACACTGGGAAGAGAGTTCGATTGACAGGCTTTAGTAGTGTAGTGATGTTGTCACGCGTTGGCAGTATTGGTCATACCACTCCCTTGCATGAAGTAAGGCTGAGAATGAAGGAGTATTGTGGGCACGCAGTAGTTGGCGTGTTGAGAGAGTTGCCTGTTCAAGGTGTCGATGTAATGTTAGGCAATGACCTAGCCGGTCGAGAAGTAGTGATCAATTCAGAGATGGAGGACCGTCGAGAAGAGAGAGAGAGACAGGAAAAGGAGAGAGAGAGACAAGAGCGCCTCGAGAGAGAAAAGAGAGAGAGACAGGAAAAGGAGAGAGAGAGACAAGAGCGCCTCGAGAGAGAAAAGGGAGAGAGAGAGAAAAGGGAGAGAGAAAGACAAGAGAGAGAGGAGAAGGAGAGAGAGAGAAAAGAACGCCAAGAGAGAGAAGAGAGAGAGAGGCAGGAAAAGGAGAGAGAGAAAGAAGAACGTCGAGAGAGAAAAGAGAGAGAAAGAGCAGAAAGAGAGAAAGAGTGGGAACGAGAGGAGAGGGCACTGCAGTTGGAGCATGAGATCAGAATGAAAGAATTTGATTCAACAGATGATATCACCCTGAAAGCAGAGATACTTAAGCGGCATGCTCTGACTCTAGAAGCATACAAGCAGAAATACATGATATGTAGAAAGCAGGACAAAGATAATTACAAAGAGTCGACAGCAAATTTGAAGGGAGTGGATGTCCTGATAGGAACCGATTTGGCTGGTACAGAAGTGGCAACAGGCAGCATTAAAGGTTATGCTGTTGAGACATCTATGAGGGAGATGTCTAGCTCAGTGGGTGTTGATCAACACTCGACCAATCAGATGCGTTTTGATGGCGAGCTGGTTGTGGGCTGTGAAAGCAGCACGGCATTCTCGAAAGAGATGTCAAACCCCACTGTAGCGGAGTGCCCTTCTACAGAAACTAGTGATCAGATGGATGGTAGGGGAATAGGTTGTGCGTCAACCAAGATGTCGAGGGAAATGACATCAGGCCCTGTGATGGGTGAAATTCCCATTGAAGAGTCAGCAGAAGATGGAAATCTGACTCTGTCTGATCGAGAGAAGCTGAGCGCTTCTGAGGTGGATATAGAAGATCCACTGGTGGAGAATCTGCGTGATGACTCCACGGACACAACGATAGTGTCGGAGGATAGTAGGGGAATGGGTTGTGCGTCAACCAAGATGTCAATGGAAGTGACATCAGGCCCTGTGACGGGTGAAATTCCCAGTGAAGAGTCAGCAGAAGATGGAAATCTGACTCTGTCTGATCGAGAGAAGCTGAGCGCTTCAGAGTTGAATCTAGATGAGATTTTCAGGATTTCAGTGACGAATGACGATAGCGAGAAACGAGATCCACTGGTGGAGAATCTGAGTGATGACTCCACGGACACAACGATAGTGTCGGAAATAGATGCTAGTCGGCGTAGTGACGTATCTACGCTCGTCAAAGAGTCACAGGCTGACAGTAGCCTGGTTCCCCTCTATGCTAAGGAGGAGGAGGAGAGAGATCAAATTTCGCTAGGACCGTTTCTGAGAGAGAAGAAAGAGAGGGCAGATGAAGGAGTGATAAACGCATTCCAGCCCCATGTTTCCATAGAAGACTGCAAGATGAAAGGGAAGCCTGACTCTTGTGTGGATACCAGTGTGGAGAGGCTGAGTGAGGGAGAGGAGAAGAAAGATGGAAAGAGAAGTAGGAGTTTGCAAGCCAGGGTTACCTCCAGTGTGACCACAGGTGGCTGTGGGCCAGTGTGTGTTGCAGCAGAGTGTCTGAGAGAGGCGAAACCGAGAATGACAAAATGGTGGGACTGGAAGAAGAGAAAAAGGAAGCTTGCACCAAGAGAGGTGATGTGCATGAGTGACCCTTTTTGATGAAGAGAAGATGTTCTGTGTAAGTGATCAAGTACTACAGAAAGATCTGTTGTAATTTAGTTGAAGTGGTTCTGCTGTTAGCAAACTTGTTGTTAAAGGACAAAGTGGTTAGATAAACTAATCAATGTCAGTAAGCTTTATGAAAGGCTAGAGTTGATTTTTATGTGTAATTGTTTTGGATGGTATTAGAATCTAACAAACAGTTTGAGTTCATTGGATCAACCTATGGGAGCAGTGTTGATGTGGTGTAGAGATGGCAACGTCAGGCCTCCAGTAGCCATATTTTCTGTCAAGAAGTTTTCTTGCAATACCAAAAAGGTGATTCTATTGTGGAAGGAGAAGTTTTGGTCTACTGAGTGAACTATTATATTTCGAGGTATTTGGGTTACACTGCATAGGAAGTGATTGTAAATATGAACCATAATCCTCTGGTGGTTTTTGAGCAAAACAAAAATGGAAGAATTAATGACTGTTGAGATAAAGTTTAATCCTCCAGAAATTTCCATTGTGTACTGTATATACCAGTAGTCAAGAGAATGTGTTGGTCGTTGCTGTGTTATGTGTTAAAATTTTGCGGAGTTCATATCATTCTTGATTTGGAGAAAATTTCTTATTAAAGTAATAAGAAATTTTTCATTGAAGGATGGGGGAGTGTTACGAACCCGACCCCTCTATTTGTATTTCTCTGTGTGGTTTTGGCAAACTGCCTGCCCTGTGCTACGTTCTCTGTGTGAGCTAATGAAGCATCATACCACTACCACTATGAATTGTGTGTGTATGCATGTTTTAAGTAAGGAATACTAAAGGATATGGAAGCCAGCCAGACCTCAACTAAATATAGTTTATTAAGCAACCAGCCATGCCTTTAGAATATTACTGTGTTGGCGGGAAGAGTGAACATTTTTCAAGTTGGCGCCAAGCTTGTGCTGACTGTGTGAGAGACTTTGAACCCAGAGAATTTTGCTGATGGTGCCAGACTGAGTGGGGCAAAAATGCGCCAATTTTCTCTTCTTTCCCATTGGCCCAGAGTAGTGAACTTTTAAGAGTTTGGGCGGTAGAAAAGTTGTCGAGTCAGCAGGCGCCAAACATCCCCTCCTTCCCATTGGTGAACTTCAGAGACTCTCAATGGAGACGTGGAAGAATATATAAATATAGGCAGCAGTCTGCTAGCGAGACTGGCGTGTTTGGGGACGACTGGCGTGTTTGCTCCTCTGCTGGGAGCGAGAGAATACAATCATGGTATCAATTAAGGCCAGTCTGACCTAGGGGCAAGGGCAGGGAATGGCGTCCCTCCCCACCCCCCTACAACACCACCTCCAGCCCCCCTGGATGGAGGAGATGCCGGCAGCCGCTCGCCCACAAGCTGCAACCAAGCGGAGATGACCCTGACCCCGCCACCAGACACTGGAGGAGAGATGAGGCCAGTTCAACCTCCCCTCTTGCAGGCCCACCCCTGCATCAGTCGACATCCCCTCCACCCCCCAAGACAACCCCCTTCTGGAGCAGCCACGGGGTCAACTGCCCTGACCCCCTTCAGCACAGACAACCACAGGGTCACGCCGCCCTGACACCTTTCATCAGTCCTCCACAGAACGGACTCAGTGAACTCAGATAAGTTTTTACCATGATACCATAGAAAAGATTGGCTGGCTAAAAGAACTAGAATTTTGAACACAGAAGTTTTTATTATTATTCATGCACGTTGATTTACTGACCATTGTTCTATCACTTCAAGTGTTATTAAAGTCATTTTTTGTATTTGACCTCTGCATTCATCTTCTCTGTTGTCTTGTCCAGTCTTGACAGCGAGAAAGGTGAATGAATATTGCATGCAGCAGTGCGTTTACCCCTAGACATCTTCTTCATTAAGAATAATCAGAGCACGGCATATAATACTTGTAACATTCCTTTACAAACATTATATGATCACTTTAAGAGTATATTTTCTTGGTTGCCATCCTTCGACCTCGATGGTTACCTGCAATCTGAAAGTGTCAGTTACTTTGACAACAGCGAGTTAAACTCGCCCATTACAAGAAATGAGTTAGCAAACGCTTTGAAGAGTCTAAAAGTGGGGGCATCTGCAGGATCAGATGGTGTAATAGCTGAAATGTTAAAACCAGCTGAACATTTGCTGTTACCTTCTTTGTTGTACCTGTTCAATGCTATTTTTGATTACGGTGCGTTTCCTGATGTTTGGTAAGATGCTATTATTGTATCGATTCATAAACATGGACCGAGTGACAATACTGATAATTATAGAGGTATTGCTTTATCTAGCACCTTCAGCAAGGTATTTACACACATTATTTGCTGTAGGCTACAGATTTGGGCAGATCAGCATGATCTTATCCGGGAGGAACAGGCGGGCTTTAGAAAAGGGTATGGAACAGTTGACAACATTTTTGTTCTACATGATATTATTGACAAACATTTGTGTAAGCACAGAAAACTTTATTTTGGATATGTAGATTTTTTAAAAGCTTTTGATACTGTGAAAAGGGGTATTCTGTGGAAAATTTTGCAAAAAATGGAATATCAGGAAAAACCTTACATATGTTGATAGCCATGTACAGATCAGTACAATACTGCGTACGGGGGATGGACGGTCAAACGGACTTCTTTGAGTGCTCCTCGGGGCTAAAACAAGGCTGCAAACTCAGTCCGATCTTATTTTCTTACCTAATCAACTCTGATTGAAGAGATCTCTGTAAATAGTAAACATGGCATACAACTGTTGCCTAATACACCCGAGTTAACTGCTCTCCTTTTTGCTGACGATGTAGCTCTGCTTTCGGACACAGCAGTTGGGCTTCAGAATCAATTTAACTGTCTAAAGAGCTCAGCTGATAGACTTAGCCTAAAGGTCAACACAGATAAAACAAAAGTAGTTGTATACAGACTGGGTGGACATTTAGCCAGACATGAAAAATGGTATATAGGTGATGTACAATATAGAAGTAGTAAGCGGATATAAGTATCTTGACAACATACTCTCTACAAAGTTGTGTTCAAAGGAGACGCAAAATGAATTGGCCTGTAGAGCGAGAGCTGCTCTTTTACTTCTGACTAGGTCATTGAGAAGAATTTCACAGGTAACACCTGATGTGTATTTTAAACTGTTTGATGCACAGATCCAACCAATTCTTTTGCATGGGGCTGAAATTTGGGGAGTGGATGATTGTCGCACGGTAGAAAGTGTACATCTACACGCTCTGAAAAGCTTCCTAAATGTTTCTTCACGAACCCCTAATGATATGGTCTATGGGGACACTGGGCGTTTCCCTCTGTCAATGCCAAATTACTCAGTCAAGTACTGGCTTACAATTTTGAAAATTGGCGAAAGTAGGTTACCCTGTAGCGGCCAATATAGTATCCCGGCCAAAACAGTGTCCGGAAGTCATCGCAGAGTTATCTGCTCGGCTCTCTCTTTATGCAATTTTCCGCTCCTGCACGTGTTCTTCGCATGGAATATATCCCGACAAACGACGCATCAGTTGCTTAACGAGTTTTTGTGTTTTGGGTGCATTTGTGTAGTTTAACACATAATGTAGCGTTCAAAAAAGTTTTTTCCCGTGCAAAGCCGTCTCCCCTACCGGAAATAATATGGGAGTCACCTCCCTGTAGTCTATTTTTAGTCTGGTTTTATAAAACGCGACCGTTGACTGTCTTGGCACGCCCGGTGAGTTATGCTAAGATCCGGCCGCGTTAATATACGTGCGTTTTGTGACAAACGTCTTGCTCGGCGGTACTGTACTCCATGCACCTCAACGGTCCGCGTGATTCGGATGTAATCTTAAGCTAAACGACGTACCGAACGTTTCCGAATTCGACCATTTCAGCAGGGCCAATAAACGTCGTTTAGCTTAAGATTACACCCGAATCATGCGGACCGTTAAGGTACATGGAGTACAGTACCGCCGAGCAAGACGCTTGTCACAAAACGCACATATATTAACGCGGCCGGATCTTAGCATAACTCACCGGGCGTGCCGAGTCAGTCAGGCGAAGTGGCGGGTGCCGTCTCTTTTTAGAGTTGAATTTTCAGCACGTCCCTCGCAGATAACTCTGCGATGACTTCCGGACACTGTTTTGGCCGGGATACTATTTTGGCCGCTACATACCCTTCAGAGCATATCAGATGATGCTGTGTACATCAAATAATGAGGATTTTTGGGCAACCAAAATAAAGAAGATACTGGTAGAATGTCATTATGAAATCGTATGGGCAAACCAGCGGGTTGCCAACGAAAAAGCGTTTCTGAGAAACATCAGAGGAAAACTAATTAGCAGATTTTATACTGACTGGGAAATGCGAGTTAGGGACAGTAGTAGATACTCCTTCTATAGACTATTCAAAATATCAAATGGAACTGAACAGTACCTCTATTTCATAGATAAAAAAGTATTTAGATATATATACATACGTTTTAGGATGGGAACTACAGATTTGTTCACTCATAAATACAGATACATGACAGGTGGTGGCTTTAATTTGTGTCCTTTCTGCAGAGAGCGAGAAGAAACAGACTCATGTTCTTCTCTATTGCCCTACATTACACGATTTAAGGGAGCGTTTCTTATTTGTTTCTTTAGATTTCAACGTCGTTGAACCGGTTACATCCTTAATGTCCAGTAAACAAATGAGGGCCATAAGATCAATTAGCATGTTTTTATATAAGGCATTTAAACTTAGACAAGATGCGCTGGAGTCTGCGGAGCAGGACAGCTTTTATATCTGCTAGATACATTTTTCTTGAGTGTATTGGCATGTATTGACACTGTGCACTTGAAATATATTGACACTGTATACTTGAAATATGTTGACATGTACCGACACTGTACACTTGAAAGGGGCCGGTGGCCTATTCAATAAATTTATTCGTTCGTTCTCTCTCTCTCTCTCTCACTCTCTGCGCAGCGCGCGCGCGTATGTTTGTGTGCGCGCGCGTTTGTAATGGAGATGTCACTATTTTCCGAATAACTTGCCTGTCTTCACTTGCAAACATCATTTAAAAGTTTTCTATACAACTCTTTTGTCGATCTATATACAAATATTTTGTTCGGACAGCTATCCAGTTGTTGGGAAAGTTCTGGTGGTTTATAGAACTTTCCATCAAATCGAGATTTTATAAAATGTCTAATCCATGATATAATGACCATCACTAGTGATAACCTTGCGCCATGGAATGGGCAGTTCAGCGATACCGTCCTTGTAGAACTGCGCTGGCTTCGACTGGAAGAAGTTGGTCAGCCACTGATTCAGGTCGTTCTCATCGTTGAAGCGCTGGTCGGCGAAGGCGTTGCTGAGCGAGAGGGATAGATTGTAATCGGACGGAGCGAGGTCTGGTGAATATGGTGGGTGAGTCAGCACCTCCCAGACGAGCTCCAGCAGCTTTTGGCACGTCACCCTGGCAGTGTGTGGACGGGCGTTGTCGTGAAGGAGTCTCACCGGGCCGGGCCTCGGGCGCAGTTGTTGGATTCTGGCGGCGAGTCTGTCCAGCTGTTGGCTTGTACACCTTGCCCATGTTACGAAGATGGTCATGGACCACGCTGTTGTCAACCCCCAGCAGTGCTGCCAGTTCACGGGTGGTTTGGTGGGGATTTCCCTCCACCAGCTGGCGCATATGGTCAACTTCGAACTTGGATGGCGGCCCGAGTCGGGTTGGTCCTCGAGGTCAGTCTCGCCTGAGCAGAAGCGAGCAAACCAAACCTGGGCGTTGCGTTCAGACACGGTTCCCTGGCCAAATGCACCGTTGGTGCAACAACTTGATTTGGCTGCATTCTGGCCCGCCTTGAAGCCGTATAGCATGAGGCCACGAATGTAGGGTTTTGACAAGTCCATATTAGTAGCTTGTGCCAGAACTTTCCCAACAATCTGATACATACTTGAGAAAAGCAAACAGCACATCCTCTGGTACATGATTGCATAATGGACATTTCACATTGTGTTCATCTTTAGTACTGTATCTTTGTCTGTTGCACCGAATGTCGCTTATTCCCAGACTCGAACATATATACGCATCCCAAACTATTTTTTGTCTAGTACATGTAGATACTTTGATAACCGTAGCGTACTTTCAAACAGTCTGTACAAGTCATACCTTTTCCTACGGTTTATATCATCTGGCCACTCCAAGTCGTCACAGTCTCACATTCTTCCCAAAGACGTTTTTATGAATGCCTTAACATTGATTACTTCCTTTCATCAGCCACACGTCACGAAAGCCATAGTCAAAGAGAAAAATTATAACTCTTGAAGCCCAATTCCTGTGTCCCAACTCATTCTCTGCTAACAAGAGCTTATATGCCTTCTTTAGATAACGATAATCAGGTAAGCTCGTCAGCTCGTTTTGGCGTTGACATGGATGGGAACCTTCCTGTCTTACCATACACCGTGCGTTAGGAGTTCGAATAGACATTAAAAAACTTCTTTATTACAAACGTATGCACTTTTTCAATATGGTCACATGCCTCTGTTCCCCAAAACTCTGCACTACATAAATAGGGGTGGGTTGAGTTGGTATGCCAAATTAATTTTCTTAACGTTTGGAGAAAAACATCCTACTTTTCAAAACGACTTCACCATCTGAATTACACCAGCTTTTGATCTGTCTACTAGATCTGTGAGAGACATATTTTGATATAATGTTACAGACAGAGTTATCCCAAGATATTTGTAGTTTTTGTCTGTTTCTTTTCTGTTTTCTGCCACCATCCATTTATCATGTCTCGCTAGGTGTCCACCACACCTAAATACTATTATTTGAGTTGTGTAGTTATTAATCCTGAGACCAATCTTGTACTCTGCTTCTTTAAAAACTGTCAGTTGATTCAGAAAGTGGTTAGCGCGCTGGACCTACAGTCGCTTGCGGCCAGTGGGTACGGCGTTCGAAGCTGTGCGGTTCCCAGAGTTGCATCCTTGAGCAAGATGCTTAACTCGCATTGCTTCTCCCCACCCAGGAGTAAAACCGGATACCTGTGAGGGCAATATTGGCAAAAACGTAGTGCGATTAACCCTTGTATGCGGCCAAGCGCCAGCATCGGGTAGGAATACCCCCCGGGGAGCGGAGTTGGTGCTGGTACCTGACTGTGTGCGTCTTAAATGTCTGTCACTATGTTTGTTGTGAGGGACCAGTGAGGATTGATCAAGATGCCCAGTGATCAGGGGGTAAAGTGTAAAGCGGTTTGAAACTCAGATAAAGGGTGTAAGTCGCTATAAAATGCCACACCTTTACTTTTTTATTTACGTAGGAATCCCGACAAACCGAAGGACGAGTGCGCCAATCAGGCAAACGCTGCCTGAATTCTAAAGCTTTCCAAACTCAATCAATCCCTGTGACATCTACAGTGGCTGTGGGTGGCATCTTAAACAGAGCAATGGCAGACGGCAGCATGGGAGGCCGGGATGCATCGTGGGTGGGTGAGGAGAGCAGGGGTGTGTGTGCTTAGGGTATAATAAAGTTTACATGCACTGAGGATAAAGAAAGCAACACCATGTAATATTAGAGAGCAACGTAATGCGATATAAGGGTGAGAGTTGAGCAAGGTAGGAGAGTTGCCAGAGAGCACGGATGCATGGACAAGGACAGACGATTCAGGGTCACTAGAAACCAGAGAGATAAGAGTGGAGGAGCAGGAGGCACGTGGCAGCTCTGGATGTGCAGCTCACGGCCGTCCAGCAGGCGCTGAATTGGGCTGTTTAGTTGAAGCGAACTATGTATCTCTACAGGAGGACACTGGTCACGTACGCATCCCGCGCCGGCCTGCAGCGCGCCTGAACTGATTCGCGCCCTCTTTGTTCTATGTATTTTCGCTTGGGAATCATTCTCGTTTATTAACACTGCTAGAGTTTCCCGAAAGCTCATATTGAATGTATTTGGTGTACACCTTTTAAGAGACATGCGGCTGCATTGCATATTACGGATACTTTCTTCTTTTCCCTGAAAACGGCCTTGAATGTCTGTGCGTGATTTTTGAAGCAGAACACTTCATGTAGTGTTGAACTATACGCTCGGGATCGCTCGCGCTGTGTCTACATGCCATTGGATATCTGTGCTTCGTTTGGACTAAACTAGAATTTCCACAACGTTCATTTGTTGGATATACTTCTGGAGTACGTTTATTGACATCTTTGCAGCTGTATAGAGTATTCAGCTTATGATCGAGTACGTGTGCCCAACGCATCATGTTACAAGCGTCATAATGGAGAGAGACGAGAGAGAGAGAGAGAGAGAGAGAGAGAGAGAGAGAGAGAGGGAGACAGAGAGAGAGAGAGAGAGAGAGAGAGAGAGAGGGAGAGACACACAGAGAGAGAGTGAGAGAGTGAGAGAGTGAGAGAGACAGAGAGAGAGAGAGACAGAGAAAGCTAGAGAGTGACACAGAGTGAGAGAGAGAGAGTGACAGAGAGAGAGAGAGAGAGAGAGAGAGAGAGACAGAAGCTAGAGAGTGACAGAGTGAGAGAGAGAGTGACAGAGAGAGAGAGAGAGAGACAGAGAGAGAGAGACAGAGAAAGCTAGAGAGTGACACAGAGTGAGAGAGAGAGTGACAGAGAGAGAGAGAGAGTGACAAAGAGAGCTAGAGAGTGAAACAGTGAGAGAGAGAGAGAGAGAGAGAGAGAGAGAGAGAGAGAGAGAGAGAGAGAGAGAGAGAGAGAGAGGATCGACTGAGTGGAAACTTACCTGGCACAATATCACATGGAGTGCAAAGACTTCTCTCCTCGCCGTTGGGAAAAAGTATCCCTTTTTCCGGTAAGACAGATTGAGTGTATGAATGTTACTGTGTCTGTTGCTTGAAAAATATAAGTCATATTAACTCTATGCTCACGACCGTGTTTGTTCGGAGTTGGAGTAAATAGCCAGATGCCAGCCACGCTGTGAAAATATGCTGTGCAGAAGCCGGCCGTTGAAGACGGATTGCATACAATCCACAATTCGTAGTCTATGCATGACGCATATCATCGTAAAGCAGAATTTCTGCTCTTTTCTGCTGATATAGTTTAATTCATGCAGCACAAAGGAGCACAGGAAGGTTGAACAAAAAACAGAAGTATTTAGAAAGCTAGTTTCAGTGGGGGATGAATAGCGTGAGGCTCCTCGCTGCAAAATGTTATTTTAAGATTGCGTGACCCACTTCTTACCCCAGCATCGTGTAGCAGTGCGGCTGAACTAAACAGCCCTCTAGGAACGGCCGTGAGCTCTGAATGTGCATCTGGTACCCATCGGACCCAAACCACAGGTGACAAGCAAACAAAGGCGACCCAGTCACAGGGTCACCCCAAAGAGGGCAACTAGGCCCCAGGGAATCAGGGAGAAACGGGGCGGTTAGGAACCAGAGAGACAAGACCCGGCCATCACTTCACGCCCTGGGAACAAGGACACAGCTCTCAACACGACCCAAGCCACAGGTGACAAGCAAACAAAGGCAACCCAGTCACAGGGTCAAGCCAAAGAAATGGGGCGACACACAGACCCACCACCCGCAGGGGGGGAGAGGGGGGGGAGGGGGCGCTAGCCTGCACAACAGGAAACCAGAAATCCCAGCGCGTTCAGACTCACGCCGTCATGACCAGAAACGGTCAGCAAAAATGTGGTTAGGAGGGCACCAAAAGGCAACCCACTGGCCGAGCAAAGTGTATGTGGGCAGCGACAGTGCCGAAGCAGTGAGTGAGTGTTGCCGCACGGGCAGGTCAGGCAGTCAAAAGTTATCAGCCGCCGGAGGCAGTCAGGCAAAGGGGAGATGAAAGAGACAAGAACAAAAGGAATGAGAGGGGAGGAGCAACTCTAAATGTGCGGAAATCACGAAAACCACCGCAAGGTAAACGACCGCACGAACCGCAATAGTCCACTGCAAGGTAAAACAGTACTAAAAGTGGAAAATGAGCGCACGTATTGAAATGAAATTTTTCTATACTCACAGGAAGGGAAAGGCGTGTGGTCTGTCCTTCGCTTGAAGCCGGAATGATTACGTGGTTTGACGCAGAAGTTGTTGAACGACCCAGATCCCTGCGTCCTAAAATAAATAGCTTTGCCCTACATGCAAATTAAGCCCTCTTCTTTTTAAGGAGGGCCAGATTGAGGCGGCGCACGTGTGTGTGTGTGTGTGTGTGTGTGTGTGTGTGTGTGTGTGTGTGTGTGTGTGTGTGTGTGTGTGAGTGTGTGTGTGTGTCTGTGTACTCGTGTGTGTGTGTGTGTGTGTGTGTGTGTGTGTGTGTCTGTGTGTGTGTCTGTGTACTCGTGTGTGTGTGTGTGTGACAAAAAATGCCTTGCATACAGTAGATTCATCTAAACGTGAATCAATATTTTTCTTTCGTTGAAAATGCTGGTTTTTTATAATGCTCATAGGAAGAGTGGGACAGCACACAATGTGTCGTTTACCACCCATTTCTTTCTCTCTCTCTCTCTCTCTCTCTCTCTCTCTCTCTCTCTCTCTCTCTCTCTCTCTCTCTCCTAGAATTTAAAAAATGTTTAGGTTCGGCAGGGAAAAAAGAATCGATCGGGTTAACGTAACCACAACGTTTTATCCCTCCAGGTTTACTGGAGGTCCTCACAGCTTTATCCCTCCAGGTTTACTGGAGGTCCTCACAGCTTTATCTGTGTGTGTGTGTGTGTGTGTGTGTGTGTGTGTGTGTGTGTGTGTGTGTGTGTGTGTGTGTGTGTGTGTGTGTGTGTGTGTGTGTGTGTGTGTGTCTGTCCCGACTTAACGGCTGATATCTCAAAAACTACTGGTCGGATTTCCTTGACATTTTGCACACTTACTGGAAGTTAGGTCCGATTGAATATATCAAATTTTCATAATCGAGGTTTGAAAAGAAAGTGACTTTTTGTACGTTTTGGTGTTGCAAAGAAGGCAAGGGACGGAACTCTGTCCCGACTCAAGGGAAGTTTTGGCACGTGTGACGTGATCATTTGACGTTGAATAACGTGACTTAATTTCGAGGAGATTGGACATTGGTGAAGGAGAAAGAATGATTTTTTTATCCCTCCAATGCCAAAACCTGGAGGTTCAGCCAAACACCATACATTACTAAGACCGCGCACTCGGCTATTTTTGCACTACGCGGAGCGAGGTACGGATTTAGAGTTACGTCCCCGTTTTCGCGTGTCTGTCGACGCTAGCGAGAATAGCAACGAGTAGGAATCTGCAACCTTCGGCAGCTTGCTTTCCGCATTCTGCAAACTACATGATACATAAAGCATGCAGCAGAATATAATCGCAAAGAATTCACTTACCTCAACGTATGGAAGAGGGTGGGTTTCCGAAACTAGGGATGCAGACGATTCCAGAATGCACTCGATCAATGTCTATCCTGCTGTACTCGCGGTACTGAAGGGCAGGGAAAGAAAAAGTGAATACCAATGTCCTTCCACACGTTGCATTGTTTTCGTCATCACAGTTTTTAACAAATTCAGCATTTTTAACAACAGTAATTTCTCTCTAGGTACAACAGTGAAAGGAATCTTGTGCGTCACAAATTACGAAGTTTGATGATTTTTCTGTTCTTCTCGCGTTTATGCGCGAAAGAGGCAGTGCAGTCCTTGAGAGTTGACTTCAGGCGTACATGGATGAATGTGCTCACGATGCAATGCCTCAGCTTGCAAGTTCCTCCTGGGCATTCAAGAGTGAGTTTATTTCCGAGGAGAGAAACAAGCCGAGATTTCACTTTGTCCGAGTGAAGTACACTCTCAACGTTTTTGCTGTACACCTCTTCCATCATCTCCACTGCGCGTGACAGATCATCACTTGGTACTGTGAGACCTTTTCCTGCAGCGTGATTGTATTCCTTGAATAGAAGAAGGAGCTCGTTGTTGGTGCCCGTCGAAAACCCTGACAACGACTGTTGGCATGATGCACACAGACTTGGCGTGATCTTCTTCGAGATGTACCCTGATATGCATGTCAAGGCACAATTTTCTGCAATTTGATTTGCAGCTACCAGGGTTGTGATGTCATGTTGATGGTCAGTGCCATCCTTGTGGTCTTGTTCGAGCTGCATTGGCTCCTGAGGAATTGGTTCATTTGGAGTGACGTAGTTCTCAGTTGTCATCAAAGTTTTCAGGTTGATCAAGAATTTCGCCGAGTCCTCAGCACAGTTGCTCCCGTCACTGTGAGTGAATATTTGATCCACCATGACCTGGCGCAAGATCTTTCTCTGCTGGCCTGCACAGGGGTTGTCCACACGTCCTAGACAGTGGCATGGTTGGCGACGTACTTGGTTTTCCCATGCAGGCCAATGTCCTCTAGACCTTCGATTTCGTCTCTTTCCTTGTTGTAAGAAATGCTCTCCTTGATAGCCATTTCGTCAAAAATCACTGCACACACCTCAGAACCAGACTTCAGGGACTTGACTTTGAGAGCAAGGGCGTTGAGGATGTTGTTGTTGAAGCCAGGGTATATTTCGATGTTTTGCACTGATCTCCTCAGGGTGGAGATAGATGGTAGGACAAATATTCTTTTCAACATTTGGTATGCCTTTGGGCTGGCATGAAACAAGGATAATGCATTTGTTTTGTCCTTGTTTGTCCATCTGTATCCTTTCTTCTTCTTGTCAACCATGCGCAGCTGTGAAGAAATGAATTGTACTGCTGGCTTTGGGAGGAAAGTTTGCAATTCTTTTATCACAGCAGATTTTCGCTCAGAGAAGCTGAGGTTCTGAGTCTTCTTTGAAGAAATTCTTTTGACTTTTTGCTTGCTGCGATACAGTTTGTTTCTCACAGCTCTCACCATCTTTTCGAGATCTTTTTCTTTTCCCGATGAACTGGTGGAAGGCAGACTGCACGGAAGGGCATCGCAGGGTAGACTCAACTCGTCAGCATTTTCTTCTTTTGTTTTGGAGCCAGAGCCTGTGTCAGGAAGGGAAGATCTTTCCCGAGGGTATGGTCTTTTATTTGTAACTTTGGGCGGCGGGTTAGGCACATCAAAAATAGTTGGAATAGCATTCCAGACCAGTCTATCTTTTTCAGCTGGACGGATGAATTGATTTGGTTCAAAGTGGTCACTGCACAGGACAAGACCAGCAGTAGACAGATGAGCAGCACTTTCCCCCATCAAATCTTGACGTCTTGAATTTTGCACCCATTTGCTACATCTTGTCTCGTCTCGGGGGAAGCGGAAAAAAGATTTTCCATGACAGCTGTATCTGGCATTTGAACACGATATTGCAGCGCAGTTTTCTCCTCCATGCCTTCGTCGCTTCATTTTCAGGTATGACAGAATGAAAGCGTGGATTCTAATTCCAGCTAGAAACGCCACAGTGTTCACGCCCCCTTTCCCCCTATCTCTGTGCGGTTCCCCTGGGGCGTACTCGCCATCTTTGGGGCTTGACCCTGGGACTGGGTCGCCTTTGTTTGCTTGTCATATGGTTTTGATGAGCACAGCCTGTGCCGCCTGCCCCTCCGCTCTTATCTCTGATTTCTAGTAACCCTGACTTGTCTGTCCTTATCAATGCATCAGTGCAAGGAAAAGCTTTCTAACCTATTGACGCCAGTCGCTTTTTCTAATGGGAGACCCAAAATGCCATCGCAGCTGTATGCTGCTCGACCGTCTGCTGCTCAGCGCGCGGATCATAATTATGCGTCCGGTGTTTATTTCTTTATTAAGACCAGCTTCAGGGCCGGACCAAATGAGTTGGGGGGGGGGGGGGGTTCCTTTTTGGTTGGGGGGGGGGGGGGGGGGGGGACAAATCAGCGAAGTGGCGAAGCCACGAGCGCGCGCCTGCAAAGCAGGCGCGCAAACTAGGGGGGTTCGGGGGCATGCCCCTCCGGAAATTTTTTGAAAAACGGTTAAAATCTGTGCAATCTGGTGCATTCTGGGCCTTGTTTTGAGGGGTAAGAGCAGCATTGTTTTTGGAGACACACAAACAAAATATATTATTAAAAAAAAACTCAAACCAAGGTACATGCTTTTTCTAGGGGGGGTGTTCCAGAACCCCTGGAACCCCCCCCCCCCCCCCCCTGGGTCCGGCCCTGAGCTTGTTAGGGACGAGCTTTTCCATGGAGAAAATTGTGTTTAGATCTTTTAGGAGAGATATAGTTTACTGACACCTTGACCCTTTTCCCAGCTTTAGTGTGGGAATTTTCATTTTAGTGTTTACACTCGCTTTAATTTCCACGCACTCGGCTAATTAGTGTTCATGTTTACAAACTACGGAACAAACGGTTTCTCACATACATATCGCTTTCAAGAAATACTATATAAACCCTTGCACACACCTGCATTCTGCTATTCATACACTAAACTTTATTCCTCACGCACGTGGCATAGATACAACACTCACTATACATGTATGTGTATCTCGCACAAGCGCTCCGGGGGAGACACGCGAAAACGGGGAGATCACTCTGTCGGAAATCTCGCTAAAATCAGCCGAGTGCGCGGTCTTAGTAATGTATGGTCTTTGGTTCAGCGCCAGCGGGTTTTATTTGCCTCACAACCATTAATTACGTTGCTGCATAAAAGGACGTCTCGATTGTCAATCACCACACAGCAGATGTTGAACGCGACGCCAACAAGAACAAAACACTTCGTAGGCCTATGCTATGTCGTGTTGCCACTGATGGGAACAAGCAACATGTGGCGTGTCAGTCATGAAATGGGGCGCGTTGCTTAGCCAACCTAGTTCGCGAATAACTCCTCGCGCCCCAAGCCGAGGCGAGGGGGGCCACTACGCAACGGCATCATCAGTTGCCAAGGTGAAAGTCCGAAAGAACATGTCTGCGTCCTGGCGCATTTTTGTGCATGTCGCAGATTACACCCTGATCCCGTTTTGTTTCTAGATGCATTCCCTTTGCCTGTCGTGGAGGAAACCAAGTTTCTTGGAATCCTCTACGACAGATCGACGTTTAACTGTTATACCACATATACAATATTTACGTGTGAAGTGTACCAGGGCACTCAACCTACTTCGAGTAGTTGCTCACTCCCACTCGGGAGGTGATAGCAGTGTTTTACTACTACTTTATCGTGCCTTGGTACGCTCCAAACTAGATGACGGTTGTTTTGTGTATGGGTCGGCTTGCAAGTCGTACTTGTCGATTCTTGACCCACTACACCATCAGGGTTTACGTTCTGTCTTCGGTGCCTTCCGCACCTCTCCTGTGGAGAGTGTGTATGCGGAGGCACGCGAGCCTCCACTTAGCTTACGTAGGCGCAAGTTTGCGTTACAGTACGTACTTCGTGTCAGTTCTAACCCGACCAATCCCACTTATCCTTGTGTTGTCCGGCCGAAGTTTCCGCTTCTGTTCGCGGCCAAGCTCAACTGTATCCCCCCGTTGGGGTTACGAGTTGAGGAGGATATCGCGGCGGCAAACATTCGGTTGGACACAATTTTTACCTGTCCTTTGTATATGTCACCGCCATGGCTCATGCCTGAGCCTGTTGAATTATTACAATTGACGAGATTTCTCAAGAGTGCTGCCCTCCCTCACATTTATAAGAGTGAATTTTGGGAAATGCTATTCTATTACAGAGATTTTTACCGATTGTATACAGATGGTTCGAAAGACGGGGATCGTGTGGCGGCAGCTGTTGTCGCACGCGGCTCAGTCTTTCACTTTCGCCTTCCGGATGGGACTTCGATCTACTCCGCAGAGCTTAGTGCACTAGAGGCGGCTCTTGGCGTCGTCCAGAGCAAGAGACTGACGCGAGCTCTTATAGTCTCAGACTCGCTTTCGGCCGGCCTTACAGGCTCTGCGGAGTAGAGAGATTTCCCATCCATACTTGCTTGCCATTTTTGTTCATCTCTGTCAGCTACAGCGTGGGGGTACTGAGGTCGCCTTTTGCTGGATCCCTAGTCATATGGCCATCCCGGGGATCGAGAGAACAGATCAAGCTGCCAAGTGTGCTCTCTCCCTTCCCACGTCCCCGGGCAGGATCTAGACGGGTGACCTAGTACCCCGTATTATAATGCATACATTTTAAAACTGTGTCAGGCCGACTGGGACGGCAGGCTACAAAACAAACTTCATTAAGTAGCTTCAGTGTGGGGTGAGCGTCTCTCCCCCACATCGCTGACTAGAAGAGAGGAAGTTGTGCTCTGCTGTTCCCGGATCAGCCAATCTGTTCTGACCCATTCCTATTTGTTGCGGTCGGAGCCTCCACCGGAGTGCCGCACCTTCCAGTGCAGGCTTACCATGCGGCACGTTCTGGTGGAGTGTCCCCGACTTGCTCATCTACGGAGTGGGTCGAGCAGTCTATCTTGTATTTTTAAAGATCCTCTTGCTGTGAGAAATTTTTTTGAGAGCTTCTAAGTTTTATTCTCGTCTATGAGTCGTATTATGTATTCATTGTTTTCGATATTTCTCCACTTACCTCTTATGAGGTATTCTTTTAATTACACATTTTTGACTCACATGCGAAGCAAAAGTGAGTCTATGTACTCACCCGTTTCGTCCGTCAGGGCGTCCGGGCGTGGTGTCGTCCGTAAAAAAACTTTAACGTTGGATTTTTCTCGGAGACTATTAAGTTTATCAACACCCAATTTGGCATGATGGTGTATGATGACAAGGCGTCAAAAAACATACAGAGTGACTTGACCTCGCTTCAAGGTCAAGGTCGCAGGGGCCGTAAATGTTGTCTAAAAACAGCAATTTTTCACATTTTCCCAATTTTCTCTGAAGTTTTTTTTTAGATTGGATACCTGACCTATATATGATGTATAGGGCAAGGTAATCCCTATCTTTTGATACCAGTTTGATTGAACTTGCTTCAAGGTCAAGGTCACAGGAGCTCTTTATATTTGTATTGAATACATATTTTGAAGCGACCTTGACCCTGAACTATGGAAGATAACTCTTCCAAACTTCAAAACATTGTAGTACACATGTTATACTTTCATACTAGGTCACCCGTATTGTCCGTCCGAGCGTCCGGGCGTCCGTCCGGGCGTCCGGGCGACGGGGCGTCCGGGCGTCCTGTAATCCGTAAAAAACTTTAACGTTGGATTTTTCTCGGAGACTATTAAGTCTATCAACACCCAATTTGGCATGATGGTGTAGGATGACAAGGCGTCAAAAAACATACACAGTAACTTGACCTTGCTTCAAGGTCAAGGTCACAAAAGCTCTTTAAAGTTCGATTGTATACATATTTTGAAGTGACCTTGACCCTGAACAATGGAAAATAACTCTTCCAAACTTCATAACATTTTAGTACACATGTAATACTTTCATCATGAGACACATTTTGGTCACATATCATCAAGGTCAAGGTCACTTTGACCCTTATGAAATGTGACCAAAATGGGTGAACCACTAAAAGTGACCATATCTCATGGTAGAAAGTGCCAATAAGCACCATTGTGCTTCCTATGTCTTGAATTAACAGCTTTGTGTTGCATGACCTTGGATGACCTTGATCTTGGGTCAAGGTCACATGTATTTTGGTAGGGAAAATGTGTAAAGCAGTTCTTAGTGTATGATGTCATTGCTAGGTGTAGTTGTTTGACCTTGACCTTGAAGGTCACCTGAAGGTCAATGTCATGTAAAGGTCAAGGCCAAGTATGGGCTTTTCCCTTCTTGTTATACAGTGGAAGTACGGCGTAGCCTTGAATGGCCTTCAGGGCTTATGAGCCCTTGGGCTCCATCCATCCATCCCCAAGTGTTTTGTGGGTGACAAGAGAAATCGAGATGTGAATTTTTGCCCTATCGCCATTTATGCTTTATCGTGTTTGAAGGTTCTACACAGCCTTTGCGGGCTGATGGGCAGTGAGACTCGATTTATTGGATTTCATGTCACTTGCTAGGTTAATTGTAATAGACTCCACTGTCATGAAAAGTTTTGATACCTTGTAAAAGATGGGTGTTTCTCAATGTTGTGGCCTTAATAAGCCTACAAGGCTGATAAGCCCTTAAACTCCATCCATCCATCCATCCTGGCGCGAGAGTCGGTGAAGAAGTTGCCGATAGACGAAGTAACTGACGATACAGACATAACATAACATAACCATGGTGACATCTCGAATGGCACGGGAACTTTTTCAAATAAAATAAAGCAACCCGGGTTCGATTGCAGACAATTTTGTCGAAAATGTTGTGCCTCGATACACTACGGGTCAATTCAAGGCGTATATTTCAGAGAGTGGACATGCACGGTGCTTCAAGCATGCAACGATAAAAAATTTCAACAAAGTTGTAAGTAGGCCTACTATGACAACGTATGAGACTAGGTCCTCCTCAATTTGGGGTTTGTAGGCGGATGGCTTCTGCACCAGGTCTACGCTGTTGACTTCGTGGCGCTGGGTCTCGCGTGTTTCTAGCGTGGCCGTCTTACAAGTTAGAGGTCCTCTGGATGCAACTATTCGGTGAAGGGGCACATCTTTCTCATGAACCTAGGGCAGGCCGTATATGTGACCCTCCATCACAAAATGAGTCACTCGTTGCATTTTGAACATTTAAAACATTTTTATATATGTATGTTTTCAAAAAGAGCACCCAACAAGCTTCTCAATGGTGCAATATTCATTAACATATGACTACCCTACATTATTTCATCTGACTTTGAAGATCGACACCCTAAAAATACGCTTTTGGAGCCTACCACTGTCACTACCGCCTATATCCAGCCACTGTCACTACGGCCTCCAGCCAGTCACTGTCACTACGGCCTCCAGCCAGCCACTGTCACTGACACCTCTCGCCAGCCACGGTCACTACCACCTCCAGCCACTTACTGTCACTACCACCTCCGCCCAGCCACTGTCACTACCACCTCCAGTCAGCCACTGTCACTACCACCTCCAGCCAGCCACTGTCACTACCACCTCCAGCCAGTCACTATCACTACCACCTCCAGCCAGCCATTGTCACTACCACCTCCAGCCAGCCATTGTCACTACCACCTCCAGCCAGTCACTATCACTACCACCTCCAGCCAGTCACTATCACTACCACCTCCATCCAGTCACTATCACTACCACCTCCAGCCTGTCATTGACACTACCACCTCCAGCCAGCTACTGTCACTACCACCTCCAGTCAGCCACTGTCACTTCCACCTCCAGCCAGTCACTATCACTACCACCTCCAGCCAGTTACTGTCACTACCACCTCCAGTCAGCCACTGTCACTACCGCCTGTATCCAGCCACTGTCACTACCACCTCCATCCATCTACTATCACTACCACCTCCAGCCAGCCACTGTCACTACCACCTCCATCCAGCCACTGTCACTATCACTTCCACTTCCAGGCAGCAACTGTCACTACCACCTCCATCCAGCCACTGTCACTACCACCTCCATCCAGCCACTGTCAATACCACCTCCAGCCAGTCACTGTCACTACCACCTCCAGCCAGCCACCGTCACTATCACTTCCACTTCCAGGCAGCCACTGTCACTACCACCTCCAGCCAGTCACTGTCACTACCACCTCCAGCCAGCCACCGTCACTATCACTTCCACTTCCAGGCAGCCACTGTCACTACCACCTCCAGCCAGTCACTGTCACTACCACCTCCAGCCAGCCACCGTCACTATCACTTCCACTTCCATCCAGCCACTGTCACTACCACCTCCATCCAGCCACTGTCACTACCACCTCCATCCAGCCACTGTCACTACCACCTCCATCCAGCCACTGTCACTACCACCTCCAGCCAATCACTGTTACTACCACCTCCATCCAGCTACTGTCACTATCACTTCCACTTCCAGGCAGCCACTGTCACTACCACCTCCAGCCAGTCACTGTTACTACCACCTCCATCCAGCTACTGTCACTATCACTTCCACCTCCATCCAGCCACTGTCACTACCACCTCCAGTCAGCCACTGTCACTTCCACCTCCAGCCAGTCACTATCACTACCACCTCCAGCCAGTTACTGTCACTACCACCTCCAGTCAGCCACTGTCACTACCGCCTGTATCCAGCCACTGTCACTACCACCTCCATCCATCTACTATCACTACCACCTCCAGCCAGCCACTGTCACTACCACCTCCATCCAGCCACTGTCACTATCACTTCCACTTCCAGGCAGCAACTGTCACTACCACCTCCATCCAGCCACTGTCACTACCACCTCCATCCAGCCACTGTCAATACCACCTCCAGCCAGTCACTGTCACTACCACCTCCAGCCAGCCACCGTCACTATCACTTCCACTTCCAGGCAGCCACTGTCACTACCACCTCCAGCCAGTCACTGTCACTACCACCTCCAGCCAGCCACCGTCACTATCACTTCCACTTCCAGGCAGCCACTGTCACTACCACCTCCAGCCAGTCACTGTCACTACCACCTCCAGCCAGCCACCGTCACTATCACTTCCACTTCCATCCAGCCACTGTCACTACCACCTCCATTCAGCCACTGTCACTACCACCTCCATCCAGCCACTGTCACTACCACCTCCATCCAGCCACTGTCACTACCACATCCAGCCAGTCACTGTTACTACCACCTCCATCCAGCTACTGTCACTATCACTTCCACTTCCAGGCAGCCACTGTCACTACCACCTCCAGCCAGTCACTGTTACTACCACCTCCATCCAGCTACTGTCACTATCACTTCCACCTCCATCCAGCCACTGTCACTACCACCTCCATCCAGCCACTGTCACTACCACCTCCATCCAGCCACTGTCACTACCACCTCCAGCCAGTCACTGTTACTACCACCTCCATCCAGCTACTGTCACTATCACTTCCACTTCCAGGCAGCCACTGTCACTACCACCTCCAGCCAGCCACTGTCACTACCACCTCCAACCTGTCACTGTCACTACCCCCTCCAGCCTGTCACTGACACTACCACCTCCAGCCTGCCACTGCCACTACCACCTCCAGCCTGTCACTGACACTACCACCTCCAGCCTGTCACTGACACTGCCCCCTCCAGCCACCCAGTCGCTACCACCTCCAGCCTGTCACTGTCACTACCACATCCAGCCTGTCACTGTCAACACCACCTTCATGCCTGTCACTGACACTACCACCTCCAGCCAGCTACTGTCACTACCACCTCCAGCCTGTCACTGACACTACCACCTCCAGCCAGCCACTGTCACTACCACCTCCAGCCTGTCACTGACACTACCATCTCCAGCCAGCCATTGTCACTACAACATCCAGCCTGTCACTGACACTACCATCTCCAGCCAGCCATTGTCACTACCACATCCAGCCTGTCACTGACACTACCACCTCCAGCCAGCCAGTCGCTATCACCTCCAGCCAGCCACTGTCACTACCACCTGCAGCCAGCCACTGTCACTACCGCCTCCATTGAGCCATTGTCACTACCACATCCAGCCAGCCACTGTCACTACCACATCCAGCCAGCCACTGTCACTACCGCCTCCATTGAGCCATTGTCACTACCACATCCAGCCAGCCACTGTCACTACCACCTCCAGCCTGTCACTGTCACTACCACCTCCAGCCAGCCACTGTCACTACCACCTGCAGCCAGCCACTGTCACTACCGCCTCCATTGAGCCATTGTCACTACCACATCCAGCCAGCCACTGTCACTACCACCTCCAGCCTGTCACTGACACTACCATCTCCAGCCAGCCATTGTCACTACCACATCCAGCCTGTCACTGTCACTACCACCTCCAGCCAGCCACTGTCACTACCACCTCCAGCCTGTCACTGACACTACCATCTCCAGCCAGCCATTGTCACTACCACATCCAGCCTGTCACTGACACTACCATCTCCAGCCAGCCATTGTCACTACCACATCCAGCCTGTCACTGACACTACCATCTCCAGCCAGCCATTGTCACTACCACATCCAGCCTGTCACTGACACTACCACCTCCAGCCAGCCAGTCGCTACCACCTCCAGCCAGCCACTGTCACTACCACCTCCAGCCAGCCACTGTCACTACCGCCTCCATTGAGCCATTGTCACTACCACATCCAGCCAGCCACTGTCACTACCACCTCCAGCCAGCCACTGTCACTACCGCCTCCATTGAGCCATTGTCACTACCACATCCAGCCAGCCACTGTCACTACCACCTCCAGCCTGTCACTGTCACTACCACCTCCAGCCAGCCACTGTCACTACCACCTGCAGCCAGCCACTGTCACTACCGCCTCCATTGAGCCATTGTCACTACCACATCCAGCCAGCAACTGTCACTACCACCTCCAGCCTGTCACTGACACTACCATCTCCAGCCAGCCATTGTCACTACCACATCCAGCCTGTCACTGTCCGTCACTGTCACTACCACCTCCAGCCAGCCACTGTCACTACCACCTCCAGCCTGTCACTGACACTACCATCTCCAGCCAACCATTGTCACTACCACATCCAGCCTGTCACTGACACTACCATCTCCAGCCAGCCATTGTCACTACCACATCCAGCCTGTCACTGACACTACCATCTCCAGCCAGCCATTGTCACTACCACCTCCAGCCAGCCAGTCGCTACCACCTCCAGCCAGCCACTGTCACTACCACCTCCAGCCAGCCACTGTCACTACCTCCTCCATTGAGCCATTGTCACTACCACATCCAGCCTGTCACTGTCACTACCACATCCAGCCTGTCACTGTCACTACCACCTTCATGCCTGTCACTGACACTACCACCTCCAGCCAGCTACTGTCACTACCACCTCCAGCCTGTCACTGACACTACCACCTCCAGCCAGCCAGTCGCTACCACCTCCAGCCAGCCACTGTCACTACCACCTCCAGCCTGTCACTGACACTACCATCTCCAGCCAGCCATTGTCACTACCACATCCAGCCTGTCACTGACACTACCACCTCCAGCCAGCCAGTCGCTACCACCTCCAGCCAGCCACTGTCACTACCACCTCCAGCCAGCCACTGTCACTACCGCCTCCATTGAGCCATTGTCACTACCACCTCCAGTCAGCCACTGTCACTACCACCTCCCTCCAACCACTGTCACTACCACCTCCAGCCAGCCACTGTCACTACCACCTCCAGCCAGTCACTGTCACTACGGCCTCCAGCCAGCCACTGTCACTGACACCTCTCGCCAGCCACGGTCACTACCACCTCCAGCCACTTACTGTCACTACCACCTCCGCCCAGCCACTGTCAATACCACCTCCAGTCAGCCACTGACACTAGCACCTCCAGCCACTTACTGTCACTACCACCTCCGCCCAGCCACTGTCACTACCACCTCCAGTCAGCCACTGTCACTACCACCTCCAGCCAGCCACTGTCACTACCACCTCCAGCCAGTCACTATCACTACCACCTCCAGCCAGACATTGTCACTACCACCTCCAGCCAGCCATTGTCACTACCACCTCCAGCCAGTCACTATCACTACCACCTCCAGCCAGTCACTATCACTACCACCTCCATCCAGTCACTATCTCTACCACCTCCAGCCTGTCACTGACACTACCACCTCCAGCCAGCTACTGTCACTACCACCTCCAGTCAGCCACTGTCACTTCCACCTCCAGCCAGTCACTATCACTACCACCTCCAGCCAGTTACTGTCACTACCACCTCCAGTCAGCCACTGTCACTACCGCCTGTATCCAGCCACTGTCACTACCACCTCCATCCATCTACTATCACTACCACCTCCAGCCAGCCACTGTCACTACCACCTCCATCCAGCCACTGTCACTATCACTTCCACTTCCAGGCAGCAACTGTCACTACCACCTCCATCCAGCCACTGTCACTACCACCTCCATCCAGCCACTGTCAATACCACCTCCAGCCAGTCACTGTCACTACCACCTCCATCCAACCACTGTCAATACCACCTCCAGCCAGTCACTGTCACTACCACCTCCAGCCAGCCACCGTCACTATCACTTCCACTTCCAGGCAGCCACTGTCACTACCACCTCCAGCCAGTCACTGTCACTACCACCTCCAGCCAGCCACCGTCACTATCACTTCCACTTCCAGGCAGCCACTGTCACTACCACCTCCAGCCAGTCACTGTCACTACCAACTCCAGCCAGCCACCGTCACTATCACTTCCACTTCCATCCAGCCACTGTCACTACCACCTCCATCCAGCCACTGTCACTACCACCTCCATCCAGCCACTGTCACTACCACCTCCATCCAGCCACTGTCACTACCACCTCCAGCCAGTCACTGTTACTACCACCTCCATCCAGCTACTGTCACTATCACTTCCACTTCCAGGCAGCCACTGTCACTACCACCTCCAGCCAGTCACTGTTACTACCACCTCCATCCAGCTACTGTCACTATCACTTCCACCTCCATCCAGCCACTGTCACTACCACCTCCAGTCAGCCACTGTCACTTCCACCTCCAGCCAGTCACTATCACTACCACCTCCAGCCAGTTACTGTCACTACCACCTCCAGTCAGCCACTGTCACTACCGCCTGTATCCAGCCACTGTCACTACCACCTCCATCCATCTACTATCACTACCACCTCCAGCCAGCCACTGTCACTACCACCTCCATCCAGCCACTGTCACTATCACTTCCACTTCCAGGCAGCAACTGTCACTACCACCTCCATCCAGCCACTGTCACTACCACCTCCATACAGCCACTCACTACCACCTCCATGCAACCACTGTTGCTACCACCTCCAGCCTGTCACTGACACTACCACCTCCATCCAACCACTGTTGCTACCACCTCCAGCCAGCCACTGTCACTACCACCTCCATCCAGTCACTGTCACTACCACCTCCAGCCAGCCACTGTCACTACCACCTCCAGCCAGCCACTGTCACTACCACCTCCATCCAGCCACTGTCACTACCACCTCCATCCAGCTACTATCACTACCACCTCCAGCCAGCCACTGTTGCTACCACCTCCATCCAGCCACTGTCACTACCACCTCCATCCAGCTACTATCACTACCACCTCCATCCAGCCACTGTCACTACCACCTCCATCCAGCCACTGTTGCTACCACCTCCATCCAGCCACTGTTGCTACCACCTCCATTCAGCCACTGTTGCTACCACCTCCATCCAGCCACTGTTGCTACCACCTCCATCCAGCCACTGTCACTACCACCTCCATCCAGCCACTGTCACTACCACCTCCATCCAGCCACTGTCACTACCACCTCCATCCAGTTACTGTCACTACCACCTCCATCCAGCCACTGTTGCTACCACCTCCATCCAGCCACTGTTGCTACCACCTCCATCCAGCCACTGTTGCTACCACCTCCATCCAGCCACTGTTGCTACCACCTCCATCCAGCCACTGTCACTACCACCTCCATCCAGCCACTGTTGCTACCACCTCCATCCAGCCACTGTTGCTACCACCTCCATCCAGCCACTGTCACTACCACCTCCATCCAGCCACTGTTGCTACCACCTCCATCCAGCCACTGTTGCTACCACCTCCATCCAGCCACTGTTGCTACCACCTCCATCCAGCCACTGTTGCTACCACCTCCATCCAGCCACTGTCACTACCACCTCCATCCAGCCACTGTCACTACCACCTCCATCCAGTTACTGTCACTACCACCTCCATCCAGCCACTGTTGCTACCACCTCCATCCAGCCACTGTCACTACCACCTCCATCCAGCCACTGTCACTACCACCTCCATCCAGCCACTGTTGCTACCACCTCCAGCCAACCACTCTTGCTACCACCTCCAGCCAACCACTCTTGCTACCACCTCCAGCCAACCACTGTTGCTACCATCACTATCCAAAACCAACCCCTATACACCAGGTAGGCTACTCCAACCACAAGCTTTGCAAAGCACTAACAAAGTAGTGCTTGCAATTGCTGGTGTAAATGCTGTACTTGTAATTACACTTTTCATTTGTGACAGAGCAGCAGCAGTCCAGGTGCTAGCAATGAAGTTCCGGTGCCTCACCTGCCATTGGCTGCCCTCCAAACTGGGACTGCACCGCTAATCTGCATTTCTGACAGATAAGCAATGATCCTGTTGTCCTGTAACCAAGGGACAACTGCCATTTGTGACAGTAGCAGAAGCAGTCTTACATTAAATAGGAAAAACAAATAGCATTGCAACAATATTCAATATGAGATTATATTTTCATTTATTGAACAGTGAGAGCTGGTGTGCAGTGTTAATATAAATTAATTTAATATAATTTACATGTTTCCTGTCAGGTACTGGGTACAAGAAAGAGTATACACAAGAAATGATGAACATGTACATGTACTTTCAATTAATTGTCCTGCATATATGCATGGTGTACTAAACTGACAATGACACAGCAAGCTCATCTAGGGTATCTTTTAACACTAATGAGTAATTAAGTCCAAAATGGGAAAAGTTACAGCAGTGCCAATACCATTCAGCAAATAACTACAACTGAAAAATGTACATGTATACAATGCAAGCAGCCAAAGATACTTTTGTCTTTCACTTTGCTTCACTGGATGGTGATAGTGTTGTAGAGTAGGATGTGTGTGCATGTGTGTTTCCACATGTCTGTGTTTGTATATTACTATCAGAGTGTTTGTGTGTTTAAATGCACATGTATGAATTTGTGTAAGTAAGCCTTTGTGTACAATAAATGTTTGTGCATATGTGTGTGTGCGTGTGTATGTACACACATATATAAATATATATACATACATACAAGTATGTGTGCATATATATGCATATATGTGAACACTGTAAGTTTTTAATGAAACATCTGTGATTCCCTAAAGTATTCATTAAAATTCCACCAACATTTTACATTTCTTCTTTTTTTTCTTATAAGATGCATATATACAAAATGACGATTCTTACAATATCTACTTTAATTATCAAGACATTATGAAAAGCAAACCATTGACCTGCCTCATACATCACATCGACTGACAGAAAAATCTTCCTTTGGCAGGTTTAGATGATTAATCTTATAACAAGAGACAATAATTTGTACTGCAATTCAGCCATATTACAATGACATGGATACGAGTGTCAGTAACTGACTCAATCAAAACTGAATGGCTTATGGCAGCTGAAACCAGTCCCTGACAAAGAAAGGGATTTACAGATGCAACAAAGCAACAAATGACATACATACTCAGAAATTCCAGTCAAATCAAGAACATTTGTGAAAAATTATGCCACCCTTAAAAAATGTAGACTGGGCCATGAACATTTTTTGCATATCACTTGCAGAAATGGATAATTTACCAAAGGGAGACCATCTAATCTGTAATAATCATATGGTTCACATTAAAGCAGGAGGCTAGTGTGTTACTATGTGTGCTGCACTCTGTACTGTCAGCTACATGGCCTCACAACTGAAAAAAACTTTTCTCCCCCAATCCCTCCTTTCATTCTCTTTAACCACCCCCCAATATCACTGCCTTCACCTAATGTAATCCCAGGTGAATTTAAGTTTGCCCTGCACTTCTAATTTTCCTTTACATGAAGTATGCATCATATAGAGAAACCTTATTTTCTTGTTGTCAGTTGAACTGTAATTTAAGTGTTTAAACATTTTCCTTTTTACATTCACTGATTCAGTAGTGAGAAGTCAGGAAGAAAAAATGAAACCTACTAATTAATGAATGATGAATCACCATTTCAGAAAGAAATAGCATAAGAATAAATATACATATCTGGGTATACCAGAAACTGGTGTCAAGCATCTCTAATAACAAGCATTTGATCATTATTTGTTTACATATGATGACAAAATTACTCATCCAGATGCCATCTTCAAAATAAATGACTGCATGAATTGCCCATCAAAGTGAACCTGTTCATATACATTCCAGCAGATATGATCAAACTGCCATCATGACAAAGCACAGACAATCTTAAGTTATCAAACTTATCAAAAGTGAATCATGGAATCTGAACAAAGACATTCAAACGATTTACTCAGTCACAATATAAGACACAACAAGAAGAGCACAGCCAACAATTCTCTGTTTTGCACTTGACACTTCACACAGTCCCATGCTGCTCTACACTGCCACTCTGTTTTGCACTTGACACTTCACACAGTCCCATGCTGCTCTACACTGCCAATTGTAAACTAAAGAGACAGAGCACTTGATGAGGCACCCAGGTCATCACAACAGAGGAGAACATGTCCACAGAGCAGTATTCCATTAATCCAACATGGCGTATCTCAGTCCTGCATTTGGTAAGAACCCTCTTGTCCTCCATCTTTGAAATGCACTCCAGCTCAGCAGAGGTGAATGACCAGTCACATTTGTCCATGGCATGCTTGGTCACTTCAGCACATGACCACTTCCAAGGCACAACGATCCTCAGCAGATGGGGATGAAAGGACTGGGGTTGTGGTCAAATGATGCATTGTTCCATGATGGGTTGCTTCCTGAGATAGTCTATACAGTCAGTATCAAGATGAAGATAATATCTGATGCCTCTCAGAGTCTCACAATGATGACCCAGGAATTAGATCTACTGAAATCTACCTATCATTGATAGCGAAAAGTCAAGTTTATTTATTCTGCACCAGAATTAGTCAAAACTGCCAGAGATTCTTGTTTCATTTGTAGTAGTAGGATCCTAGTTCATTATTTGCGTCTAAATTATCTGTCGTTACTTGCAGGGGTCGCTGAAGCCCATATATATAAGCACCACAGTACATATTAACGTCCTCACTTCTGCATGCGGTACTAAGTTGAAAACTTGCAGTATGATACATTCCGATCTATCAACAAGATGTTGTCCAGCTACTGACTGCTCCGGGCAGTATTTCGCACCCGTCGTTGTGCCATAACGAAAAAGACAGGAAGTTACAGAAGACAGTGATTGAGTGAATGAATGCACACCAATAATGGGCGTCAATCACGGCAACGACAACAATCACATTTCTTCGACCTGCCTCGCGAAGGCAGAGATATGTTTGGAAATCACGTTTTGCAGCTCTTCCTTACTCGCTTTTGGGTGTTCCTTCACATACTTGGCGATCGACATTATAGTCTGATTTCGCAATGCTTCCATCTCCCTCTCACCCGACAATCGCTGCCAGATGTCGTAGCCGATTCGGGCTGTCAAAACCTTTTGGAGGCCAGCAGAATCTCCTCCATTCGCCCAAGCAAGCAGAGCAATCTGCTGAATAAGGTCAGCATTTCCAACAGCCAGAGAATTTAGATCCATGTTGATGTATTACAGTTGATACGCAGCAGGGAAACAGGTACGGATCAACGTACACCAACAAAAAACAGTTTTCCCAAAGTGACAGGGTGAAACGAAATTATGCCAAAGAAACGTTCTAGCATTGTATTATAGATAATTTACAAAGCACTTAAAATTTAAGTAGATTTGATTGGTATTTTTACATGTTTGTTATTGTTCTAGTCGATGTACGTTTCTCATTAAGAACAATTTGGCCTATTGTTTTGTATGCAGAATGATTTATTTCGTTTTGTACATACCGTGTGTAAATGCTTCACGTAATCGAATGTGGGAAACAATATTTTGAAGAGAGTAGGTAATCTCGATCATAATGAAATTTACCGTAATTATTTGAAGCTTAGCGCAAGTAAATAGTCTGCAATCCACTGGTATTGAAAGTTACCATCTTTGGAAGTGCGGCCTCGGCCTCAGTGTGGAGGGGAGGTAATCTATCATTATAACCTCCCTTTAGCTTTGCCTATGGAGGTGGAATGGGGGTGGGGGGTGGGGAGTATCAAATAAAATGAATGGAGACGTCGAAGTTATCGAAATTCTCAACCTTTTTGCATATGTCCATGTCTTTGGGCATTGCTATTGAACAAAAGTGACACTAGACATTTTCTTTGGGTGTTTTAGCAGCATAATCCTGCAAGCATGA
Organism: Theodoxus fluviatilis; assembly: GCA_034096865.1. NCBI lineage: Eukaryota > Metazoa > Mollusca > Gastropoda > Cycloneritida > Neritidae > Theodoxus > Theodoxus fluviatilis. The sequence goes on from JAWQFJ010007530.1 coordinate 51,853, forward strand.
CAATATTCCAGTCAGATGCTCCGAGGAACGAATGCAATCAAACCTTATTCACATAAAAGGCCAATTTCAGCCTCTGACACTATTGGGGTTCAACTGGTGGAAAATTTCACTCAACCGTCCTCCACCAAATCGTCACATCTGTCCTTCCTTCCCTGTTGTCAAGCTTCTGTTTGAGATGGGTTGACAGAATCAAAGCTCTGATAAACATTGAGTGGGGTTGTAACTGGTCACACAGCAGTGCAGGATGCATCTTTGTCACTTCCATCCTGACTGCACCCAATACTTTGTCTTTGATCAGCAAACCTCAACCAAATGGACATGTTTGGTGTCAGATGCTGATTTTCAGTTTTTCTTTACCATTTTCAAGGTATCAGAGAAAATATTTGATAAATGTGAAAGTAATTTTCCTGCTAAGGGCAAATGCACATGTAATTTTTTTTAATACATGTAAAGGCATATGTTCTTTCCCTGCAAGGAGAAAAGGCATTTGTGCTTTTCCTGTAAAGGAAAATGGATATGTGATGAAAGGCACTGTTCTGATTCCAGTGCATCGTTTTATATAAAATGGGTGTAGCGGCACCAGCATTAACGTTGGCGGGGCTACGGTGCAGGTTTTGGGAACTTTTCTCCTGCCCCCCAAGTGTTGGGCGGCAGAGACACAGAGGGACTTGGAGTCAGTCGGTTCCCATTTCATCCATTTATTCAGTAGCTGCAAGAAGGAGTCCGTACTCTATTCTGCTCTACTCTACGCACATGCGGTCACCTCAATATATTCCATAAAAACCGGAAAACACTGGGTTCAGGGGAGGGTTCAAGAGAAAGGCATGCGGGATGGGGGGGTGGTACCAGGAATGCATTGGAAGAGGGGGGAGGGGGCCAGAGTGGGCATCTGCTGTCCAAGAACTTGGGAGGGGCCAGATGTCCTGAAGAAACAGGATGGTCGCACGAAGGTGTACAAGTGCAAGGAGGCTTGGGTAGGCGAGGCTGGCATGGGAGGGTATGGCTTGAGTAGGCATTTGTGTCCAAGAGTCTGGTGCAGAGATGGAATTGGAGAGGATGTTTACAATGAAAGAAAAACAGTGCTGAGTGGGCAGCCGAACTGACCACATGGTGACAGACTGGAAAATAGGAGCTGATCATGCACAGAAAGCAAAGTCAGCAAAGTTTTGTCACCCTGTTACATGGGTCCAGAATTGAATAGATGGTGCTATGACTGCATGAAATGGTTGTAGCAGTGCATGTTGAGTCTGTCTGAGGACCTGTCACATGTAGATATGCAAAAGCAAGATCAGCTAGTGTGCACTACTGTATGACAATATTGTGTCTGTTGCATGGGTGTGAGCAAGTCAGATATGAAAAAGCTGAGTAGGGTTTTGCCAGATGTTTTTCTGCCAAATGTTCCATTGGCAACAGCCATAAGTAGTCAACTGCATGCAGGGAAAGTTTATTGTACTACTCAAGTATTATTTATAGAGTAGAGCAAGAGGTCATATCTGGACAAAGATGGGCACAATCACTGCCAGTGACTGTGCCCGTCGGTACCCACACTGCTACACAGAGACAGGGAGTTCTGTGCTAGTGAATATATCACCCATCTCTCCTCTTCATGGTGAAGTTTTAACAAGAAACAAACCATGACATTTTGTGAATTTCCATTAACTAACTATGGAGACCGGTGTTTGAAATGTATGATCATGTTGCATTTGCATAAGGTTATCATTTCTGTCACATACTGTAGTTTATGTTCCATGCTCGACCATTAGTGAGTAGTCTATGCATAAATGTAAGCCTGTACATTTAAAGGTTGCAATGATACAGTAACTCTGGAGAAGTTTAGGAAAAAAGACACTGCAGCAAAGCATTGCTGAAGCTGTCTCCATGCAGATAATGAAGGAAAGTAAATATTTCTCTATTTGTTTAATGTTCAGTTGACACTTATGCACTTTTATCACCCACTGGTTCAGAAATCAAGAAGACATCTGTCAGAAAGATGCACCACCACTAACAACAAAGATGATAATGACAACAATGATGATGATGGTGGGGATGGTGACAATGATAATGTTGATGATGACAACAAGTGCGATACTGATATTAATATGATGCAAAGAATGGTTCTGCTAGTGTTACTGCTGCTCCTGCTGCTCCTGCTGCTTTTGATGATATTGTTGTCATCACCATTTCAGCAGATTTCAAGTCATAGTTGCATTTTCCCTATGGGTTGAAGGTAAGAACTGCCTACTTTGTCTTCCTATGCAATATGTTCAAGTCAAATGGCTGGGGAGAGAAGTCTTGACTTGTTCAAAATCTAATCAGCACTCGTGACTTGAGTGGGTGTCACGACTCAGATTTATTTATATTGATGTGGGGCTTGCTTGGGTGGCTTTGTGACAGTTATTTTTTCTTTTTGTACAGTTGTCCTGTCGTGTCTCCTGCGCGATTCATGAGAGGCATAGGTCTATGGACGTGGTTGCTTTATTTTGTGCTTTTATGCTAATTGAAGTGATTTGTGCACATTTTGACTTACAGGGTTTGATGAGCCGTGAAGCTCCATTTGTCCATCTAATTATTGCTAAAAGTTTTGCTGGGAAGAGCACTCTGCTTATAATTGTCCGAGATTGGATTTATCTCCGGGCTGTTGCTTTTTTGTGCACATGCATTTTCACCCTGGTGGTACGTGTTCACTGTTGCATGTGGTTTGAGGTTTTTGTTTTGCACAGATAATCATATATAAGGAGATGAGGATTGGAGGGATAGGGAAGTAAGAAATAATTGATGGACTAAAAGCTTTGTATAAATATGCATAGCCCGATGTGCAGATTTTAAAGGTTTTTAAAATTTGTAATAATTGGTTTTGTTGTTGTTCTCAGTTTTCATTTCATTTAATGAAAGTTAGATATTGAAAGGTGTAACTCTGAAGGTAAGAGTCAATTGTTTGATGTAGAATTCTGTTTGTGGCGTGTTTGTTCTTAAATGTGATTAGTGATTGAGGAAGGAATTTCCCTTATTTATTATCTTTCTACTGTCCGGTGGTGTAGCAAGCACTGTATCACAAACACCAACCTTGACAGCGATCAATGGCCTAACATGCCATACAAACATGACAGGTGATAGAATCTTCTCCATCAAAGTTTAATTTTTTACCCCTGTTCACTACAGATCAGGAACTGTTTCATAGTTTACCAGGATGTGGCTGAATTGCTGGACAAATGTGCTTTTCAATGTGAATGAGATGCGAGTGCTACTTCATTAACCCCTCATCCCCTCATCTTCCTTAGATTTGTTCCATATGAAAGAATAATATAAAATGAACAGGAAAAAAATTCTGTATTGTTTATATTCCTTTTGATTTTGAATAGGAAACTGCTAGGCATGTTAGATGAAATGTAGGTGTGTGACTAATGATTAAAAAAAATATAAACAATGGGTTTCCATCAGCAACTCCTATATTTGGCAGGAAAATGGGTAAAAATCACAGAGTGTAAGAAAGTTAACTCATGAAGTTTTACAACTGAAAATTCAGCAGACAAATTTCCTGTTCAGCAGTTGTTCTTGCTGAAGCATTGTGAATCATACTCTTTGTAAGTGCTGAAGCACCTAGAAGGAATGGGACCAGTATGGAAGTACATACGGGGGGACAGAGCAACTGCTGAACAAGAAACTCAACCAAAATAGCTTTGTAACACATCTAGGGCTGAGTACCAAATCACTGCATCACAATGCTGCTGGCAAGAAATAAACAATCAGGCAGTTTGCACAAACAAGGTGAGTTTAACTTTGACATAGCACTGAATGACTATATGGGTGAGTGATGTATGCAAGATATAACAAATGTGGGAGTGTCATTTTACAAAGAGAAGAACACAGAAGTTTGATAATCTGGAAAATTTGGTAAAACTTCAGCCGCAACAAAAAACTAATTTTCTGAAGGTTTACTAGTCAAAGTTGGGCATCTATAAAGATATTTCTTACAAGAAAAATGACATAGTATATCACATTTTAAATGAAACAACATTTGGCAGAATACTGTAGCTTTCATCCCAATGATGATATTACTGAGGCAAAAACTAGAAGCAAAATGATCTAGTTACTTTCATTTAACTTCACTTGCAACAAAAAGAACATTTCAAAATGGTTCATGAGTAAATTTAAAGTTGGCATCTGACAAGAAACATTATTCAGTATATTACATTTTATAAGAACAACATTTGTTGGCAGATAACTGTAACTTTCACAGCAATCATAACAATATTAACAGTTTACTTGACAGCAATGCATGACAAGAAAGAAATGTGGAGACAAGACCTCCTGGGAGTCATGTTGGTCATTGGTGGACTATTGGTCTAGTCCCCTTTCTTCTGGATGCAGCGGTAGGATTCATCTACAACCAGCTCTCTAGGCACAGGAAAGATGGTGCAAGAGGACAATTCAAAATTGGCACCCATGGTGTCTCAATGTCCTCTTATGACAGGGATAGGAAGCTCCACTTAAAATAGGGAACATATCTTTTTGGCAGCAGTTCTCATAGCCTGTCACTGAAAAGTCAAATTCACACCTTGGTCCTCTTTCCAGAGCCACCTTTGCTGTAGCATACATGCATACAGCTCATCATCAAGAGGCTGACCACTTCTACTCACCTGTACCATACATGCATACAGCTCATCATCAAGAGGCTGACCACTTCTACTCACCTGTACCATACATGCATACAGGTCATCATCAAGAGACTGACCACTTCTACTCACTACATGGACATTGCTGATACACTGTGGAGACAAACTGTTTTCAAGGCAATTTAACTTGTGGCAAAGACCGGTAGAATCCACGTTACAAATTAATGGTAGTATAAAAGAAAATGGCATTTGATGGATGGATCAATGGATGGTGTTTGTAGGATATCAGGCCAGTAAGCACGAAAATCACTAGAACAGTTGAGAGTAAACGCAAATCAAGTCATTGTGTCCCTAGTTATTTAACTCTTACGAATTGCATAGGGAGACGCGGTGGGCCAATTCTTACCCCGAACCCACGGGGGAAATGGCATTTGAAAAAATTGCATCCCTAGATATAAAGACCAGAGTTTGGCACATATATCAATAAAGATAATAATATTAGCCTTCCGGGTTCATGGAGATCACTAGTTTACATGAAGAACCCAAGTATTTACATATATTGTACAGATTCAGTTGTTTGACTCTCAAGTCAAATACAACATAATTTTTCCCATAATTTTTTCCCCCCCCCATATATTTACATTCGGCAATATTTGTAAACACTCAGGCATGGCTAGATTTCAAGATGCTATATTCAGAGTATCAAGAATGGCAGAGTGTTTCGCTGTATTGGAAACTTTGTAGTAATATACTCTGGAAGTGTGACAGACCAGTTTCAAGATTATTGGCATTGACACATCGATCATCACTCAGTGAACCCATTACCACACCACGAACACCTGATCTAGTGCTCCTCATTCAGTTTTAACGTTCACATTTGTTCCACTTTCTCAGCAAACACTATGATGTATTGGGCAACCATTTTCTGTAATTCCTCCTTGGTTGCTTTCGGGTGTTCCTCCACCTACCTGGCGATTGACATGACTGCCTGATTTCTCAATGCCTCAATCTCTTTCTCACCCGACCCTCGCTGCCAGATATCGAAGCCGATTCGAGCGGTCAGAATATTTCGTAGTGCATTCGACTGACCTCCTAATACCCTGTCAAGCTGAGCAATTCGTTGCATAAGATCAGCATTTTCAACAAACGGAGAAAGAGGATCCATGTGGATGCTGTTGCACGATACACGTGTGGTAGGGTACGGGCAGTGCTAGCCGTTTAGCCTTTCTCCTTCACGTCTAACTGCTTCTCCTCCCGGTGGTAGAGCCATCTATTGCATGATCTAGAAGCTCTGGCAGTGTGTTGTCCTCATTCCTCATTTGTGGTGGATGGTGTGTATAGTGATCTGGAATGTCCACAGTTGTTACTCATTCAAGTTGTGTTTCACATTTATAATTTAGATGTGCATGTTAGTATAGTAGCAAGCTGCTATGGTTATGATTACCGTTATGTTTTGCATGAATATATAATATGCATTCTGACCTGTAAACGGGATGAGCTGTATAACCGGGAGTGAGTAAATAGACCAGTTGAGACAATGTATTGATTTGATGCAGTGACTGTAATAGCACGCGTCACCACACTTAAATTCTGAGAGCAGGGAATCGACGAATTTCTCAAATAGAGTGAGAAGATTACGTTCTGAACACACTGAAGTTTGGCTAATGCAGACTTGAGGATCCTTAATTGGCGTAATTAAGTCTTAGTGTGCCATACCAGTGAACTAACAGTTCATAGCTCACCGAAGAGGAGGCGAATCTGTAATTGGTAATATACGGATTATAAACGGTGGAAGAATACCCAGACATCCAGGGAACCTTTTGCGTGGCCTGCCACGAGGGCGTGGCAGATAAAAGGGCGGGGCGGGTGTGGTAGGTACGTACGGGCAGTGCTAGCCGTTTAGCCTTTCTCCTTCACGTCTAACTGCTTCTCCTCCCGGTTGTAGAGCCATCTATTGCATGATCTAGAAGCTCTAGCAGTGTGTTGTCCTCATTCCTCATTTGTGGTGGATGGTGTGTATAGTGATCTGGAATGTCCACAGTTGTTACTCATCCAAGTTGTGTTTCATATTTCTCTCTCTAGTTGCAATTGTTGTTGTCGTTATTTATTGTTTATATTTTCTTGCAGTATCGTAGTAGGCGTTCTGCACTGCGATTCTCTTAGTTTTGTGACGTTATATAGTTTTTTGACGTGGGATTTTTGGAGGAGTGAGATAGGATAGGACGTGATAGGGGAGATGGAGGAGTGAGATAGGATAGGACGCGATAGGGGAGATGGAGGAGTGAGATAGGATAGGACGTGATAGGGGAGATGGAGGAGTGAGATAGGGTCATGGACGCTTCGCCCCATTTGCCTGTTCGCCCCAACCTCTTCGCCCCACATTCTTGCCTGTTCGCCCCACATTCTTGCCTGTTCGCCCCACTATCCTGGACTCTTCGCCCCACTATCTAAACCGCTTCGCCCCACAATCCAAACTCGAGTAAATGCCAGAAAACACCGGAAAACACCTACAAAAACCATTAAAATGTCAATTTTAATCATTAGTTTTTGTTGTGCGAATTGATTTTCCAGGTATTTTGTTGTTGATGTTAATGTTGCTAGCTGCGTATTTTTTAGGTGTTAGTTCATGATGTTTTGTAAATTTATTTGTGGAGTTGTACATGTAGTGAAACCGACGAAGCACAGTTGATTTTTGTGTATCGATTGGCCTTGACCCGCGATCGAGTTAAGCTAAAATTAGCTTGTTGTGTTACGCGACGTACGTTAGTCGATTTCCGCCTCGAGCTTCGGAGATTGGAGATTGTGCTGTTGCTTTCGCGAAAAATTGTGGAAGTTATAGCGATTTGAAGTTGAAAACTCAGTCGAGTTTCGGAGCGGGTGCTGCATGGACGTTTCGCGAATTCGCCCCATTTGCCAGTTAGCCCCACTATCCAAACCTCTTCGCCCCACTATCTAAACCGCTTCGCCCCACAATCCAAACTCGAGTAAATGCCGGAAAACACCTACAAAAACCATGAAAATGTCAATTTTAATCATTAGTTTTTGTTGTGCGAATTGATTTTCCCGGTATTTTGTTGTTGATGTTAATGTTGCTAGCTGCAGCAGTCACGACTTGTTTTGAGAAAACGGACCTCTAAGTTTTGCATGCAATCCTCACACATTCTCCTTAGCAACAGGGTCTTAGAATTATCCAATCATCTTGATTTTTTGCACAGCAGAAGAGAAGGGGGTTTCACACCTTTTCTGAAAAAATGGTCCACATAGTACAGAGCATGCCAGTGCAAGTTACACTGCCACCCCCCACCCCCACCCCCGAAAAATCACAAAAAAGCACTTGAATATACTGTATATTTGCATGTTGTATTCTCATTAGTGTGTTCAAATCTCGCACCACTTTTGTTAGATCAGCACAATGAAAATCACCCTATCCCCATCCCCACTCCACCCTCCCTTCACCACCGCCACCCCCCTGTGGGTTGGGGGTGAAAATAGACCCACCGCGTTTCCCTATGCGATTCGTAAGAGACGAATAAATAGGGACATTGTGACTTTACCCCCAGTGAATGGCAGATCAATTGGTCCTCAGGCCCTCACTCATATTGAATCTGGAAACAGCAGGGAAAGGGAAAAAATCTGTATCAGTTTTGCCAGGTCCCAAGTTTTGTGTAAGTTGTGAGTGTTTGATGGCTTGTTTGTTTGAGGATGCAGTTCTGCATGTTGCCAGTCACTGGGAAACAGATGGCTATGCTCCTGTCCATTTTGCAAATATTCAGTCTCAACATTTGAGGTACCTGGCAATTTATACTGATTTGGAATATTGAAGACCAAGAAGAATATTTGTTGTTATGTTGCATTATGAAGCCATTTAAGGCATATATATACAGCATTTGAATTATCTTGTAAGTACAATCATACTTGTTCCATATTATGAGGTATCTGGTGTTACTTATAAAGATTTGAAGGCAGCCATGTGATCGGAATGGAGAGGTTCAATTTCAGTTGCAGACTGAAAGGGACAAGGTTATACCTTACCGAGTAGTTTGTGTGAAAACTTTGATACTGTGGTTGCATTATGGTACATCTGCTTGAGTGTGTTGTCACAAAACCATGTCGAAGGATTTACTGTGGAAGAGCCAAAAATCACAGCTGGCCTATGATGTCATGAAAGGTGATTGAAATGTGTGGACTTTTTTGGTTGTTGACCAAATGGGTCAATGCATAATAGCACAACATTGTTCCTTTTTTTGGAAAGATTCTCATGAAATAAAGCGTGCATATTGCTGCATCTGCTCATTGTTTGAGTTAGTAATTGTTGGTGCTGGCTTATTTGGATGTCAGGGCTTGTTGTTGCTCTTGTCCCACTAAGAAATACATTTTAGGAATGGTTTTTAGAAGGAAAGAAATTCACCATTAGGCAAAAAAAGACAGTTGTGGTTATGGTAACCTGACCAAACCTAATGTTTTCTGCAAACACTGAACTTTTTAAATATCACAAAGAAGGAGAAGAAGAAAGAAGGCAAACAAAAAAATGCATGCTGTCCCACCTTCCCAGCCCTATGAACACTTGAGGAATCCACTACATGTATTGACATCCAACAGACCATTTTCAGCAAATGAAAAACTTGAATTATACAGATACAGATACAGATACTTTATTCGCCTGTGCAGGAATTTGTCTCGTCCAGTACATACATGTATAAGACACAAGTGTTATGACAAAAACAGTATGTACATACATATATTTGTTAAAAATATTAAGACTTTTTTAGAAATGGAAACAGTGAAAAACAGAGTAACTATTTACAAAAGTAAAGAAAACAATCGTCATGGCTCATTTCTTAGTCTGTTTTTCTCTCCACTGCTCAATCCCCTACCTTTCCCGACATCACCCTACCCCATCCCCACCCCGTTCTTCCTCCTTCCTCTGCACTGGTTGCTATTCAATTGTTATGTTCAATGTGGCCTCTTCTAAAACAAGAACAAACCAAAAAAGACAAATGTACAGGCCGACCTACTAATTCGTTTGGCTATGTTACCATAACCACAACTAATTTTGGGGGGCCTTGATTCTTTTACTCCCCTGGATGGGGACAGGCAATGTGAGTTAAGCATCTTGATCAAGGGTTCACATGTGGGATTTGCACAGGTTGGAACACCGACCCACTAGCTGCAAGTGACTGCAGGTCAAGCAAGCTACCCACAAGGACATGCACACACACAAGCACCTACCCTGCTGCTTAATCTGTCATGAAGTGTCCCTGAACATTTAATAATAATAATAATAATAATAATAATAATAATAATAATAATACGATAATTTATAAAGTGCACATATCTCACCACTTGGGCGACTCAAGACGCTCACACACACATTTACACCCATAAACAAAAGAAAACAATACACACCCTATTACAAAACATATTAAAGGTGCCAACATGCACACAACAATCACACATAACATATGTTAATAATTACAATAAATACCAACATCCATGGGTATTACTCATGCTCTGGCACCAGGCTTGCACTGCATCAGTGTGATGGATGGTATCATTGGTATGGTGGAGTTTTCTCCATCTTGGGAAAAAGGAAGGTTTTTAGGCTTGATTTAAAAGAAGCTAAGGTCGGTTTCTGACGAAGGCTGCGAGGTAGTGTGTTCCATTGGGTGGGCGCTTGGAATGTGAAGGAGCCCCCGCCTACGGTTGCGAGTCTTTGTGGAGGGATGTCGAGTCTGCCTTTTACACAGATGTATATAATCATCATGTACAGTAAATGTTTGCTTTCTCTTGTGCGCTTCTTAAAGGTTAGGCACTTTCTAAGCTTCTACCCAGGGAATTCACTTCTCTGCTGACTTGGCCTTCAGCAGCTCACTCTTGGAAGGCTGCATGGTTTCAAACTGAGCACAATGACACAATGCTCATTTGAGTAGCATTGAATGTCCCCCAGAATATCTTACTACACCAAATTCAAAAGAAAAGAAAAAAGGGAATCATTGACATTTAAATAATACATTTTGTAGTTTAAGGAATTGAAGAATTTCCATCAAATATTTTATGATTGCAATGAGTTTGGTATAAGTGTCAGGTCAGCATTTTCAGTATGTTACCAATGAATCATGTAATATACATGATGGCACTAACACAAAAACCACAGGATGGGTTTTCAGGATTAATTTGTAAACAAAGCACAAACACACTCTAAGTGACAACACTTTAAACCAGTTTGATGCAATCACAGTTTCCTGTGGATTTTAATGAAGTACTCATAATCACAAAATCCATCATAACGCTGTCGTCCATGCTCACACATATATTGGTACAAAGAACAAAGTAAGTAACTTTCAGACCACTTCTCCATGAATCTACACCTACAGCTTGGCCTTTGCTGTCCTGTGGTCCAGTGCAGTGGTCAACCTGACCAGAACAGGCATCACTGTGTACAGGCTTTCACCACCATGCACAATTCAAATCACTCAACCATACAGTTCCATGTGTAATTGGCATCACACACAATCATCACTAACACTTTTACACTTGTAGGGCCACTTTCAGTAGTCTAGGGGAAACAAGTGCAAGCTTCTGCTCTCAAAATACTACTTGACCAGGACAATGGTCAAGGTGGACAAATATGCCATTACTGACCACAGCTGATGAGATGATACACTTCCACCATACACAACATCACAATCATAGACCCAACTCTTTCCAACAAAAATACAAAGTGTCAGTTTGACACCAAGACATCACATTCTCCCACAACCAAGCAGTCCTGTGGTCAAGATGACCAACACAGTAAGGAAGCTCTGCAGGTCATCAAGCACAATCAGGGAGTCAATTTACTGACACCCCACACCACACAGCCTCAAAGAATATGAAAACCCTAATGCACATGGATGTCAGCTGTTCAGTTGCCCATCAAACAAAGCCAAGAAACAAAAGGTAGATTATGTACACTCCTGATAAGCTGAAGCTCTGGGGGAGAACATGTACATGCAGGTTTCAAAGAACGAAGCCACTTGCCACTTGTGGGACGATTTACTTGCTCTTTAGTGAGAGGGCAGCCTGCTTTCTCCTCTCCTCTCCACGACTGCCTCTCCTCTCCATGACTGCCTCTCATGCCTACACACATTGCAATAGTGAAGAACTATTGTTTCCAAGTGATTTCCTGCTACTTGGGAAATCTGTTATCCAAGGAGCTGAGGAAAGCTTTGATATATCCAAGGTTTCGTGATATCCAAGTTTGTATAAACAAGGAAATGTTATTTAAATGAAGAGTATAGCTGGCCAGGGACAGAGAATCAGCTCACTCA
>JAWQFJ010007531.1:0-2500 GCA_034096865.1 Theodoxus fluviatilis
CTCTCCTCCTCAGACTCTCAAATTCTTTTACCTCAGGACCGCTTCCACACACCATCCAACGGAACGCAGATCACCCCAATCCGCTCGGGTACAAAATCCTTTTCCGAACCGTTCCTCCCTCTTACACGTCACAATCCCTTGACGACATACATATCCAAGTAAGGGGAGGTAATTAGATTTAGAAATCGAGAACAGGCCCAAAACGTCGTCTGCTACAGACAATAGAAAAGGGAAATAATAATTATACATGTAGTAATAAAGGGAAAACCATTTGTGGGGGTCACAATAGCAAATGCTGCTACTACCACTGTAATTAGTATAAAGGATAAGCTTTATCCAGTGTTACTTGGCCCACTCACAATCTCATAGCAAATGCTGCTACTACCACTGTAATTAGTATAAAGAATAAGCTTTATCCAGTGTTACTTGGCCCACTCACAATCTCATAGCAAATGCTGCTACTACCACTGTAATTAGTATAAAGGATAAGCTTTATCCAGTGTTACTTGGCCCACTCACAATCTCATAGCAAATGCTGCTACTACCACTGTAGAGGATAAGCTTTACCCAGTGTTACTTGGCCCACTCACAATCTCATAGCAAATGCTGCTACTACCACTGTAATTAGTATAAAGGATAAGCTTTATCCAGTGTTACTTGGCCCACTCACAATCTCATAGCAAATGCTGCTACTACCACTGTAATTAGTATAAAGGATAAGCTTTATCCAGTGTTACTTGGCCCACTCACAATCTCATAGCAAATGCTGCTACTACCACTGTAATTAGTATAAAGGATAAGCTTTATCCAGTGTTACTTGGCCCACTCACAATCTCATAGCAAATGCTGCTACTACCACTGTAATTAGTATAAAGGATAAGCTTTATCCAGTGTTACTTGGCCCACTCACAATCTCACAGCAAATGCTGCTACTACCACTGTAAGCTTTACCCAGTGTTAAAAATTTTGCATTCACAACACCAACCATTACAGTATTAAGCACTGGTATTGCTTAAACCGTGGCTCATGTCAAGGCAAAAATTAGTTGGAAATAATTCTTGGACTTGTGTTTGCCCATTTTTGTGGACTATCATGGTGATTGGCCAGTCGGGACATCCAAGACTGTGGGAATGTCTTACGTCATAGCAGACGTAATTCTTTTTATACGTCATCTTGACGCCATTTTTTTCTTTGCTGAAGAAGTTGCCGGAAGGCATCGAAATATTCTAAGAAGTACAAACACAGAAAGTCATCTCGTTTTTTGTTTTCTTTCTCTTTTTTGGAAATATCATCATGAACCCTAGATATTTCATTCAGCCAAATGTCTGTGGAATTTCCTCCCATTCAGCAGTCCCTGTAGCTAAACTGTTACAAAGTGTTGAAGTTTTCAGCTGGACCAGTGCCTGACAGAACAGTATTTCGGGGTCTCGGCAACTGGTGAACAGGACTGTGTACTGAAATTGTGGCTCTTGAACACTTCTAGGGTTTAAATGGAAGATGAAGGTAAAAGATTGGATAGACTGCTGGACTCCCAAAGACAAAACAAACAAACTATGAGAACTATTAGAGGTGTTTGAGTCGATGGTTTAATGACAGTCATGCAATAGAAAATCATGTACTGTGTTACACTTACAGGCATATTTCAGCAAGTTTCTTACTTCACATATATGATGCACCTACCTTCCCCTCTGCATGACTAGACTATGTTAGCGTTTGTTCAACATGCATGACGTGTCAGAGCAAAATAAAAGTAAAAATATTTACAGGACCCTCCCTTCCCTTCCACTCTGTCTGAAATGCCAGCTTCACAGAATGGGTTTTTAGGAATGACAGCAAAGCAGGCCGGCCACACAAGTGGACTCCTCCGAGGAGAGGGGTGTGGGAATGACAGCAAGGCCACACAAGTGGACTCCTCCGAGGAGAGGGGTGTGGGAATGACAGCAAAGCAGGCAGGCCACACAAGTGGACTCCTCCGAGGAGAGGGGTGTGGGAATGACAGCAAAGCAGGCAGGCCACACAAGTGGACTCCTCCGAGGAGAGGGGTGTGGGAATGACAGCAAAGCAGGCCGTGTAACGTTCCAAAGTATGAACCGTTCCAAAGTATGAACCGGAAATCGTCGCAGAGTTATCTGCCCGGCTCTCTCTTTATGCGATTTACCGCTCCTGCACCTGTTCTTCGCATGGAATATATCCCGACAAACGACGCATTAGTTGCTTTACGAGTTTTTGTAATTTTGGTGCATTTGTGCTGTTTAACACATAATGTAGCGTTCAAAAAAGGTTTTTCCCGTGAAAAGCCGTCTCCCCTGCCGGAAATAATATGGGAGTCACCTCCCTGTAGTCTTTTTGTAGTCTGGTTTTATAAAACGTGACCGTTGACTGACTTGGCACGCCCGGGGAGTTATGCTAAGATCCTGCCGCGTTAATATATCTGCGTTTTGTGACAAACGTCTTGCTCGGCGGTACTGTACTCCATGCACCTTAACGGTGCGCGTGATTC
>JAWQFJ010007531.1:7500-12500 GCA_034096865.1 Theodoxus fluviatilis
CCGTCCAGCAGGCGCTGAATTGGGCTGTTTAGTTGAAGCGAACTATGTATCTCTACAGGAGGACACTGGTCACGTACGCATCCCGCGCCGGCCTGCAGCGCGCCTGAACTGATTCGCGCCCTCTTTGTTCTATGTATTTTCGCTTGGGAATCATTCTCGTTTATTAACACTGCTAGAGTTTCCCGAAAGCTCATATTGAATGTATTTGGTGTACACCTTTTAAGAGACATGCGGCTGCATTACATATTACGGATACTTTCTTCTTTTCCCTGAAAACGGCCTTGAATGTCTGTGCGTGATTTTTGAAGCAGAACACTTCATGTAGTGTTGAACTATACGCTCGGGATCGCTCGCGCTGTGTCTACATGCCATTGGATATCTGTGCTTCGTTTGGACTAAACTTGAATTTCCACAACGTTCATTTGTTGGATACTTCTGGAGTATGTTTATTGACATCTTTGCAGCTGTATAGAGTATTCAGCTTATGATCGAGTACGTGTGCCCAACGCATCATGTTACAAGTGTCATAATGGAGAGAGACGAGAGAGAGAGAGAGAGAGAGAGAGAGAGAGAGAGAGAGAGAGAGAGAGAGAGAGAGAGAGAGAGAGAGAGAGAGGAGAGACAGAGAGAGAGAGAGAGAGAGAGAGGGAGAGACACAGAGAGAGAGAGAGTGAGAGAGAGTGAGAGAGAGAGAGAGAGAGAGAGAGAGAGAGAGAGAGAGAGAGAGAGAGAGAGAGAGAGAGAGAGAGAGAGAGAGAGAGAGAGAGAGAGACAGAGAGAGAGACAGAGAAAGCTAGAGAGTGACACAGAGTGAGAGAGAGAGAGTGACAGAGAGAGAGAGAGAGAGAGAGACAGAGACAGAGAAAGCTAGAGAGTGACACAGAGTGAGAGAGAGAGAGTGACACAGAGAGAGAGAGAGAGAGAGAGAGAGAGAGAGAGAGAGAGTGACAGAGAGCTAGAGAGTGAAACAGAGTGAGAGAGAGAGGCAGAGAGAGAGAGAGAGAGAGAGAGAGAGAGAGAGAGAGAGAGAGAGAGAGAGAGAGAGAGAGAGGATCGACTGAGTGGAAACTTACCTGGCACAATATCACATGGAGTGCAAAGACTTCTCTCCTCGCCGTTGGGAAAAAGT
This sequence comes from Theodoxus fluviatilis, assembly GCA_034096865.1. Taxonomy (NCBI): domain Eukaryota; kingdom Metazoa; phylum Mollusca; class Gastropoda; order Cycloneritida; family Neritidae; genus Theodoxus; species Theodoxus fluviatilis. The sequence continues at coordinate 8,630 of JAWQFJ010007531.1, forward strand.
ATCCCTTTTTCCGGTAAGACAGATTGAGTGTATGAATGTTACTGTGTCTGTTGCTTGAAAAATATAAGTCATATTAACTCTATGCTCACGACCGTGTTTGTTCGGAGTTGGAGTAAATAGCCAGATGCCAGCCACGCTGTGAAAATATGCTGTGCAGAAGCCGGCCGTTGAAGACGGATTGCATACAATCCACAATTCGTAGTCTATGCATGACGCATATCATCGTAAAGCAGAATTTCTGCTCTTTTCTGCTGAAATAGTTTAATTCATGCAGCACAAAGGAGCACAGGAAGGTTGAACAAAAACAGAAGTATTTAGAAAGCTAGTTTCAGTGGGGGATGAATAGCGTGAGGCTCCTCGCTGCAAAATGTTATTTTAAGATTGCGTGACCCACTTCTTACCCCAGCATCGTGTAGCAGTGCGGCTGAACTAAACAGCCCTCTAGGAACGGCCGTGAGACCCATACAGTCTAGGTCACATGACCTCACTCAGGATGTGCAGACCCATACAGTCTAGGTCACATGACCTCACTCAGGATGTGCAGACCCATGCAGTCTAGGTCACATGACCTCACTCAGGATGTGCAGACCCATACAGTCTAGGTCACATGACCTCACTCAGGATGTGCAGACCCATACAGTCTAGGTCACATGACCTCACTCAGGATGTGCAGACCCATACAGTCTAGGTCACATGACCTCACTCAGGATGTGCAGACCCATACAGTCTAGGTCACATGACCTCACTCAGGATGTGCAGACCCATACAGTCTAGGTCACATGACCTCACTCAGGATGTGCAGACCCATACAGTCTAGGTCACATGACCTCACTCAGGATGTGCAGACCCATACAGTCTAGGTCACATGACCTCACTCAGGATGTGCAGACCCATACAGTCTAGGTCACATGACCTCACTCAGGATGTGCAGACCCATGCAGTCTAGGTCACATGACCTCACTCAGGATGTGCAGACCCATGCAGTCTAGGTCACATGACCTCACTCAGGATGTGCAGACCCATACAGTCTAGGTCACATGACCTCACTCAGGATGTGCAGACCCATACAGTCTAGGTCACATGACCTCACTCAGGATGGTCATGGTGGACACTTTTTTATTTTGTCCAGACAAGTTTGATTTTCTTCTTCATTACAGCAGTTTTCTCACACAGAAAACACCTTTCCTGTGAGGCTAAGATAATTGGCATTTTAAAAAAAGAAAAGAAAATACATAATAGCTTAGAATAAATTGAAATATGCAGACCCTCTATCCCTAATCCCTCCTCAAAGCCCTCTCATGTGTGAATGACGGGTATCCTGCAGGACTTGACGGTACAAGCAGGGGAGAGAACTCAGGCTGAGGACTGTTTTTGTCTGGCCACAGCGGGACTTCCAGGGTTTAGAGGTCATGGTGACATTAGAAACAAGTGTGTGTGTGTGTGTGTGTGTGTGTGTGTGTGTGTGTGTGTGTGTGTGTGTGTGTGTGTGTGTGTGTATAGGTAGGCCAGCCTTCAAATTCATTTTGATTTATTATTTACTTAATAGGACAGATTGAAATACACACATTTGTGCATGTGAATGTGTGTGTGTGTCTTTTAAGAAATGTATACAATAGATTGATTGGAACATAATTCAACATATTTTGTTTCGCTGAAAATGCTTTGATGTACCTAGAGTAGTGGTCATAGGGCAGATGGGACAGCAGGCAGTTTGTTGTTGTAAAAAAAAGAAAAAGATGAGGGTCATCAGGAAAAAATATGGTTGGTATTCATTGTTATCGTCATCATCATATTCATCATCTTTACCACCTCCACAATCATCATCATCATCATCATCATCATCATCATCATCATCATCATCATCATCATCATCATCATCATCATCATCATCATCCATCTCCTCATCATTGTCAGTGTGTGGTGATACAGTGGGGACGTGAGTACAGGCAAGAGGCATTTTCATCGCATTTCTAAGCTAAAACAAATTCCATGTGCATCCTTGCTGGCAGCAAACGAATTATCAACCTGGGCAGCGGAGGCAACATCAACGTGACGGTGAGGAACCCCCACCAGGCCCGCGTCACCTGTGCCTACTGCGCCCAGATCTTCCTGGTGGGTGGTGGTGGTGGTGGTGGTGGTGGTGGTGGTGGTGGTGGTGGTGGTGGTGGTGGTGGTGGTGGTGGTGGTGGTGGTGGTGGTGGTGACATGAAGAGGAGGAGGAGGAGGACGATGACGATAATGGCAACCATGATGATTATGATGATGATTATGTCCAAAAAAGATAAAGATAACAAAAAACAAGATGACTTTCTGTGTTTGTACTTAGAATATTTCGATGCCTTTCGGCAACTTCTTCAACAAAGAATAAAATAGCGTCAAGGTGACGTATAAAAAGAATTATGTGTGCTATGACGTAATACATTCTTATAGTCTTGGATGTCCTGGCTGGCTAATTACCACATAGTCCACAAAAATGAGCAAATATAAGTCCAAGAATTCTGGAGAAAGAAACAGCATATCACACACACACACACACATGCACACACACACACACACGCAAATATGATGATTATGTTGATGATAAAGATGATGACAACCATGATGATGATGATGATGACTATGGTGATGATGATGATGATGATAAAGACAATGACAACCATTATGATAATGATCCGCAATGATGACCACCATGATGTCAATGATAATGGTGGTGGTGGTGGTGGTGGTGGTGGTGGTGATGGTGGTGGTGGTGGTGGTGGTGGTGGTGGTGGTGGTGGTGGTGGTGGTGGTGGTGGTGAAGAAGAAGAAGATTTTATGTTGGTAATGATGACAACAACACATGTGCAGAGGAAGATGATGATGAAGTCCCAGATGATGATGATGAAAGTAATGAAGAAGAAGAATAAGAGGGAAAAGAAGTAATGTTGGTGATGGCGGTGGCAGCAGCGGTGACGACAACATTGCTGATGATAACAGCAATGGCTATGTCAATGACAGTGATGACGACAAGGAAAATGACAAAGAAAATTGTTCTTTTTTCAGTTCATGACAACCAACAGAGCTCTTGCTAGGTGTCCGCATTGTCGCAGAGTGTGAGTACATTTCGTCTGGAGACTTGTGTATGTGAATGTGTGTGTGAGTGTGTGTGTGTGTGTGTGTGTGTGTGTGTGTGTGTGTGTGTGTGTGTGTGTGTGTGTAAATGTGTGGATGTGTGTGTGTGTGTGTGTGTGTGTGTAAATTGTGTGTGTGTGTGTGTGTGTGTGTGTGTGTGTGTGTATATGTGTGGATGTGTGTGTGGATGTGTGGATAGTGTGTGTGTATGTGTGTGTGTGTGTGTGTGTGTGTGTGTGTGTGTAAATGTGTGGATGTGTGTGTGTGTGTGTAAAATTGTGTGTGTGTGTGTGTGTGTGTATTTGTGTGGATGTGTGTGTGTGTGTGGATGTGTGGATATATGTGTGTGTGTGTGAGTGTGTGTGTGGATGTGCACTGTGGGTACAAATGCTCAACAGAGCTGCATTCCAGAAGACAGTGGCTCATATCAATAGTTATGAACACTGTTTGGAGGAAAGCGTTCACAGTGGCCGTGTGCGTGGACAGTTGAAGCAAGAGGAAAGCTTTGGGCTTCTTGATTGAATGCTCACTGCCAGAGCTCCTTTGTGAGCAGTTTGATTGGTCTGAGCAAGAGTGGATAACTCTGTCAAGAATCGCAGGAAGTGTTGGATGCTCTCCCTTGCCAGGGTCTGCACTCGTTGTCTGTTGAGGTGTGACACTGAGGTGCTGTGCCTTGCCAGAGTCTGCACTCGTTGTCTGTTGAGATGTGACACTGAGGTGTGACACTGAGGTGCTGTGCCTTGCCAGGGTCTGCACTCGT